>OY292277.1:4200000-4376128 GCA_958496175.1 Sisyra terminalis
ATCAATTTTTTGAAAAAAACTTTTAAAGATTACCAAAATATAAGCGTTGAAGATTTAAAGCATTGTAAATTGTGGAAAAGATCCATGAAAATCATCCAAAACTCAAATGATTTAACTAGTGGTATTAAAAGGCAGTGTGAGTCCAGCGATAAGATCAAATGAACGTAAAAGGATACAATTTTTCATTTCGAGAATTAATTATTCAAATTTAAATTATTTAACGTCTACGTGACATCATCGAGACGAACGTGACAACCGTTTTAACGATTTTATCTCAGATATTATCTGTTCGGTTATATTTATTCAATCTAATTGAAAAATCTGGATTTCCTTCAAACGCTTCGCTTATAATTACAACCGAAAAAAAATGGTTTATTGTTTCCTCTTATGAAATTATTTTTGAAAAAAGAAGGATATGATCGATTTGATAAGCATTTTCTACTGGAATGTCAAACTTTATTAATTCTTTTCTAATGGAATAAGGTAAACATTGAATTTGGTAACATTTAGTTTAAAAGATTCAAATCGTCTTCTAAGGCTAGAAAAATGGAGGTTGATTGATGGCTTGTATCATGAAGTATAAATGCAAGTAGTCCTAACGATATAGGCTTTTCTACAATATTCCCATACTAACAAATAGGCTCAGATTTTAGTTCTCTTTTTTGTCACTAGTAGCACAAAAATTCAAAACATGCCTACGGTCTTCAGAAGATATTCGAAGATGTGGCGCCACTATTAATGTTTTTGAAGTACTAACTTAAACCGAAATTATGTAGTTTGGGTAAAGTAACTAAGATAACATAAGTTAGTACTCCAGAAACTCTTGTGGCGGCGCCACATCTTGAAACATTTCCCATCGTACAGAAAATTGAAATTTATAGTTTCTTCTGAAGAGTAGCGCACTTTACTGATATTGGACCACAAATTTATCCCATTTTTTAGCAATACGTTCGAACTTGTAATTAAACTTCTTAATCTCAACCATAAGACTGCGATGATTCGATTTTTTTTTGCACAAAAACGTTAAAGTTATTAAGAACTTTCCAACCATAGTTTGAAATTTTTTTAATTTTTTTGCTCCCAGAAAATTGGGGAAATTTCGTCACTTATGGTTCTTGAAGGTTTCTTTCTGAGGAAAGGGTTATTTTATGTAATTTTTTTTAGTAAAAATTTTTTTGAATCACCACATGATTCATTGAAAATATAAGAAACTATCATTTGGAACGATTGATACTTTATTGCATTCCGTAAAATGCGATATGAAGCAAAAATGGTCCAGCATGAATGCCTCTATCTTGACAAATCGGGTTAAATTTCCTGGAAAACTTAAATTTTTTCTTGAAACTGAATATTTGAAGAAAAATTTTAATTAATTATAACCAATCGAAAATACAGAAAAATTTGAACAAAATTGTTGATAAGAAAAGGCAGTCTTTGGAAAATTATTCAACCAGGTATATAAGTAGAAAAAATTGAAAAAACCAGTTTGAAATTTTCGTAAAATTGACACGAAATTACCTATCGAACTTTTGAGCTCATTTTAAGCAACTCGGTAGTTAATAAATATTTACTGGATCTCAAATTGATTCCATTTTTTAAACAATTTTTTCGACTCGTTGTATTTATGCAACAAATTGTATTTAACTTCAAAATTTCAGCCATAAGAATACGAGGATTCGATTTTTTTTGCAAAAAAACGTTAAAGTAATTAAGAACTTTACAACCATAGTTTTAAAATTTTGTTAATTTTATTTGCTCCCGGAAAATTGGGGAAATTTTGTCAAAATTTCGTCACTTGTGGTTCTCGAAGGTTTTTTTTCTGAAAAAGGGTTATTTTTAAAATTTTTTTTAGTAAAAATTTTCTTGAATCACCACATGTTTAATGAAAAATATAAGAAAAGATCATTTGGAACGATTGATATTTTATTGCACTCCGTAAAACGCGATATAAAGGTAAAATGATCCAGCATGACTGCCTATCTTCACAAACCGGGTTGAATTTCCTGAAAAACTTAAAATTTTCTTGAAACTGAATATTTGAAGATAAATATTTGATAAACTTTAATTGACTATAGCCAATCAAAAATGCAGAAAAATTTTTTAAACAGAATTATGGATAAGAAAAGGCAATCTTAGGAAAATTATTTAACAAGGTATAAGGTTGTTATCAAGGAAATTCCATACATGTTTTGATTTTGCAAGAAAAAAAGAAAAAAGGAATTATGTTTGGATCCACTGATTTAAACTATTCAATTTAAAGTATTGATAAAAAAATATAAAAAAAAAATTGCTAAGGAAAATTGGAGAAACTTGGTAAAAATTTTGTCACTTATGGTTCTTGAAGGCTCTTTTCTGAAAAAAGGGTTATTTTTTAATTTTTTTTTTAGTAAATTTTTTTTTGAATCACCCTATGATTCCTGGTAAATATAAGAAAAGATCATTTAGAACGATTGATATTTTATTGTATTTCTTGAAACACAAAATGAAGGTAAAATGCAAGGTTTGTAAATTACACAAGTTGCCCCATTAGAAAAAAAATATGACGTCATACGAAGAATTTTGAAATTTGAATCAGTCTGAAGATATGTACAAATTTCTTCCGGATACGTCACGTAGTCAACATGAGGCCACCTGTGTATTTTATAAACCGGGTTGAATTTCCTGGAAAACTTAAATTTTTTTTTGAAACTGAATATTTAAAAATAAACTTTAATTGATTATAACCAATCGAAATTTGAACAAAATTGTAGATAAGAAAAGGCATTCTTAGGAAAATTGTTCAACTAGGTATAAGTAAAAAAAGTCGGAAAAACTAGTTTGGAATTTTCGAAAAATTTACATCACATGATCAATCGAAATTTCGAGCTTATTTTAAGCAACTAAATTGTTAATAAATATTTTACAACCAAATCAAGAATATCCCACAAATGTTTTGATTTTCCAAAAAAAAAAGAAAAGACGAATTAGGTTTGGATCCACTGATTTAAACTATTCAACTTAAAGTATCGAATAATATCGCAATGGAACCAAGCCTACTCACAAATTGATAAATATATGAAGATAAAATGATCCAGCACAAATACCTATCTTTACAAACCAGGTTGAATTTCCTGGAAAACTCAAAAATTCTCTTGCTACTGATTATTTGTAGATAAATATTTGATAGATTTCAGTTGATTATAGCCAATCAAAAATTCAGAGAAATTTGAAAAAAATTATAGATACGAAAAGGTAGTCTTAGGAAAATTATTCAACAAGGTATATAAGTAGAAAATATCGGAAAAATCAGGTAGGAATTTTCGTAAAATTCCAATCAAATCAAGTCTTTTGGTTGGGTTATCCCATAAATGTTTTGCTTTTCCAAAAACGAAGAAATTCGGTTTGGATCCACTGATTTAAACTATTCTTCGACTTAAAGTATCAAATAACATCGCAATGGAACGAAACCTACTCATAAATTGATTAAAAAATTTCATAAAAAAATTGGTTTATTTATAATACAAGGCCGACAGACTTAATAATCAATTCCACTTTAAAAATAAGTAATTAGAAGTTCACAGCCTAATTAATTCCATACGGGCGTTATTGATTTATAATAACGGCACCAATGTGCACCACATTTAAAAGGTTTAACATTTCCCCGACTAATGCGGGTAATTTAAATGTGAAGATTTTTCAAAAAGTCGAGGAAGACAAAAACAAAAATTTTGTTGTTGACCAATTACTATTACATAAGGATGACGTGATTTGAAATGGAAAAATGAAATTATTTTTATGATATAATATGATTAAAATTTCATGGTCAAATTTGTTGGATAACAATGATTGAATAATTCAATACCAAAAAAAAAAAAATAATGATTTCAACTCGAACTCTTCGAGTTCGTTTCTCCTATAAATGAAAGTATGAATTGTTATTTCGTTATGGGCCATATTATAAATATTTAATATTAACTATGTATAAATATATTTTGGCGCCTCACAATTATTGTTGCGACATAGCCTTTTTTGGATTTTTTTTTTTGATAGATAAACTCATAAATATTTGCCTTAAAACCCTGAAGTGTTAAATATTTTGTTGAGCAGAAAATGGGACAGAAAACACGTGAAGTTATTGTTCATATAAAGAGAATTTTGCAAAAATTACGTAAAGAAAAATTTAACACAATCGTAAAATTATCACATTTGAAATGTGTAAATAATAATAGTCTTCACGGTCACTTGTTAAAAGTATGTGTGATATAAAATGCACGGAGGATTTGGTCTTTGAAGTCTTTAATTTGATTACAAAAGAAAACATTGGTGAAAAATATTCTTTTGCATAGTTTGCGATGGGCTTTATATTGTAATAATTGTCCATGAAAAATGAATAATTGTCACGTTTGTTTGTTGATGATAAGTAATATCGCAGATTGATTAAGAAAATCTGATAAGGATTTTCTTCCAAGACTGTTAATCCACATATCAAGAAATAATTTCAACTAATTTTCTCCAAAATATTGAAAAAAAAAATTAAACATTTTTCTTGTTTTAATCAAATAAATGTCTCTTTTATTATCAATTGTTTATAAAGAGATTTTCCCAATATTTGATGATATTTTCTCTATTTTTTTTAAGATTAGTTATGATTTTCCTACACTACTTTGTCTGAAATTATTGGTAATTGTTAGAAGGTGGTGGTACTTATTTCTGATTTAAGCAAGCCTTGTAATCGTTATTCATTTGTTTTTCACTTTTCAAAGCTTACATGATCGAGTCAATCCATTTAAAATCGTTCAACATTAAAAAAACAATGTTGATCTAAATTTTTTATATTCCTGATATTACAAGCTCCTTATATAAGCAGATAATTACAAAAAGCTATTGGGAAAAAAATTAATAAGCTATAGTTTTGTCCTGGCAGCCATTTTAAAATGACGCTTGAGCAAAGTTTCATGGAAAAGGAGGTCCAAGGAAAATTTAATTGCCAAGCTACTTTTAAAGATACCGGAATAATTAAAAAATCAATGCATTTTGCAGGAAATGAACTTAATGAGTGCATTATTTTAGATTTCCTTTTCACGAAAGAAAATTTTTATTTTTTTTTTGCAAAATTTCGAAAGAATCTTTGAATTTTTACTTTTTGGGACTGTAAAATTTTATGAAGGAATAGTTACTTACTAATGATATTTTGTTGTTGCATTGAATACCATTATAACTTTTTAGAGCCTTACAAAAATGGCTGAAAACCATAAAACGCCAAGTTTCTCGAAGTTAGTAACGAAACTTATGACTTAAAAATTTATAGGTAACTCAACAAAAATCAGTAAAAATTTCAAAGAATATTCTTTATGTAATAAAAAGGATAAATCAGGATGCAGTAGACCAAATTATTTAGCAGTATTTTATTTTATTATTCTGTCGACGAAACGTTGCAAATTGGAATAAATATAAAAAAAAACACTGCTAAATTGTTTGGTCTACTACATTCTGATTTATCCTTTGCATTACAAATCGATTTAGATCTGCAATAATGGAAATATTCTTTATATAAATAGAAATATTACACAAAAAATCTATGACTAATTATCCATGTTGTTTAAGTCCTTGTCTTTTTAAATATAATAATTAAAATGTGGGCAATAAGGACGAAGCTTCTTGTGGAATTTTATTTATTTTTTCGCCAACGTTTCGTCAGTTATTCCTGACTTCAAAAGTTTATCTACAATATTTGGTTTAATAAGGATGTGAATTATTGTTAATATTTTCATGGGATTGTTGAAAAATAATTTTTGGATTAGCCTACTGGTGACCGAGTGGTCTAGGTGACGGTTTCAAAATTGATAGGTTAAGGGTTCGGTTTTTGTATCGAGCAAATTTTCGATATCTCTTGTTTACGGATTTTATCATCCTTAAAGTTTTTAAAGACCGTAGTTATAAAGCTACAGTAAATAGCAATTAAAAATATAAAAAAAATGATTATAGTCAGCGATGAAAATGTCGTTCATTTGTTTTTCATTTTTTTCAAGGCTTGCTTGGTATACAGTAAGAAAATTTAAGTTTTAGTTCTTTTTCGAGGAGAAAAACTACTTTGTAAAATCAAAAAAAAAAAAAAAAAATGTTGTTTAATAAAGATTTAAGTAATGGTCAATTTTTTCTTGGAATTATTGAAAAATATTTTTTGGATTAGCCTACTGGTGGCCAAGTGGTCTAGGTGACCGTTCCAAAACTAGTGGGCTTAGGGTTCGATTCTTGTGTCGAGCAAATTTTCAATATTTCTTGTTTACGGATTTTTATTCACCTTAGAGTCGCTTAAGACCTCAGAAGTTAAAAAATTTGGATTTTAGTCGGTGATGCAAGCGTAGTTCATTTGTTTTTCTTTTTTTTTTCAACGCTTGCTTGATATATAGTAAAAAGTTTAAGTTTCGGTACTTTTTTGAGGTGAAAACTTTTATAAATCAATAATTTTTACATTATTTGGCCTAATAAAAATTTGAACTATTGTCAAATTTGTCTTGAAAATATTAAGAATTTTTTTTTGGATTAGCCCACTGGTGGCCGAGTGGTCTAGGTGACCGTTCCAAAACTGGTAAGTTAAGGGTTCGATTTTTGTATCGAGCAAATTTTCGAATTCCGTGTTTACGGATTTTATTATCCTTTAAGTCACTAAAGACCTTAGTAGTTAAAAAAATTTGGATTATAGTCAGCGATGCAAGCGTCGTTCATTTGTTTTTCATTTTTTTCAACGCTTGCTTGATATACAGAAAAAGTTTTGGTTTCAGTGCTTTTTTGAGGAGGAAAATTTTGTAAAATCAAATTTTTTTTATAAATTGTCGTCTAATAAAGATTTGAATTGTTGTTAATATTTTCTTGGAAAAATTAAGAAATAATTTTTAGGGTTAGCCAACTGGTGGCCAAGTTCGCTCCAAAACTGATAGGTTTTGGGTGCAAATCTCGAATTAATTAAATTTTTTATATTTCTCGATTACGGATTTTTTTTTAATCCTAAGAGTCGCTGAAGATCTTAGTATATAAGATCTTAGATATAAAGCGACCGAAAATAACAATTAAAAAGGAAAATTTTGGATTATAGTCAGCGATGAAATTGACGTTCATTTGTTTTTCATATTTATCAACGCTTGCTTGATAAATAGTAAAAAAAATAAGTTCCAGTACTTTTTTGATGAGAAAAGCTATGTAAAATTAAAGAAAGATATTTTCAATTTGTTGTCCAATAAAAAGATTTGAATTATGGTCAATATTTTCTTAGAAATATTAAGAAATAATTTTAGTAATTAGCCCATTGGTGGCCGAGATGACACCACTCCAAAGCCGATAGGCTTTGGGTTCAATCTTTGGATCGAGCAAAATTTCGATATTTTACGAATACGGATTTTTCTTAATTCTAGAGGTGAGAAACTATGATAAATCAATTTTTTTTTACAATTTGTTATCTAATACTGATTTGAATTTTTATCAATATTTCTTGGAAAAATTGAGAAATAATTTTTTGTATTAGCCAACTGATGGCCGAGTGGTCTAGGTGTTTACTCCAAAACTGGTAGGTTTTGGGTTCAAATCTCGAATTAATTAAATTTTCTATATTTCTCGATTACGGAATTTTTTTTAATCCTAAATGTCGCTGAAGATCTTAGTAGATATACAGCGACGGAAAATAAAAATTTTGGATTAGAGTTAGCGATGAAATTGACGTTCATTTGTTTTTCATATTTTTCAACGCTTGCTTGATATATAGTAAAACAAATAAGTTCCAGTACTTTTTTGAGGAGAAAAACTATGTAAAATCAAAAAAAAATGTTTAAAATTTGTTGTTTAATAATGATTTAAATTATTATCAATATTTTCTCGGAAATATTAAGAAATAATTTTGTGGATTAGCCCATTAGTGGCCGAGTGATCCAGGTGACCACTCCAAAGCTGATAGGCTATGGGTTCGGTTTTTGGATCGAGAAAACTTTCGATATTTTACGATTACGGATTTTTCTTAATCCTAGAGTCACTGAAGATCTTAGTAGTAATAAAGGTAAAGAGCAGTTAAAAAAAAATTAGGATTATAGTCAGCGATGAAATTGTTCAATTGTTTTTCATTTTTTTCAACGCTTGCTTGATATACTGTAAAGTTTTACGATTAATTTGAGACGAAAACTTTGGCGAAATCAAAATAAGATTTTTTTGCTGACTTTGAACAGTTATACTGTGTATATAATATAAAGAATATAATGCGGTCCAATTTGTGTAGTATAATTTTATAAAATAATATATAAAAATTATACCATACACATAAATTTGAACAAAAGTTCAAACAAAAATATTTTTGTGACGTATTGCCCAAACTGGCGAAAGTTTTCTCGATAAAATCGATATTTCAAAGGGAAAAAAATTTGAAAGATTTCCAATAAATGTCTCAAGAAAAAGTTATCGAGGAAAAAGTTGTTGCCAATTGGTGGTGTTGTAAATCTGGCGGAAGAATGAATTCGTGTCGGATACACGTCTCTGGGGAATATATTTAGAAATGATTTGAAAGTCTTTAAGCGGGCTATAAAGTGCTCTTTAATTGTGGATTTCCGTTCGACTTGCAAATATCGATCGCAAGTGTGTTTTTCTATGTTTCTATGCATTTTCTTTTTACGTTTGATTTGTTTGGGTGATAATTAAACGAACGTTTCTCAGACGGCAATTATCTGTGGATCAATTAGACGTGTGCCAGATAAAAAAAAATATTTCACTTTCGACAAGAGATTTCTGCAAGTGAAACGTGGAAAATTGTGCAAATTTGTCGAAACTTTCCTCAGCCAATTTATGTGACTGCAAGAAAATATGATTGGTAATAATTGAAGAAGCAATGAAGGTTATATTTTGGACGGAAATTTACTAAATTTGGGGGACTAAATGAACCAATTTCCTCACCTCACTTGACCTTGTTGCATGATCACTTGTAAATCAGATCACGAAATTTTCGAAAATTAAAAAGAAAAATTGGGAAACAATTTAGGCGAGCGAATTTATTGCATGCAAGTCGATGAGTGTGGTGCGGAAATTTCGCAATATTTTTGTAACCCAAACTTCCGCTATGCACTTGCAACACGTTTCAATCGAATTCGTCCGAATTTTTCATTTGGTTTTTCCATTTTCCTTCGAAGATTAACCACTTGTTTGACGATCTCGTCAGTCGATTTTCTGGTACAAGAGATGCACTTTATGCAAATGCAGACAAAGGTTGGCACGGCATCCGAAGGTTGCAGTTGCAGTTGCACTCTTACGACGAGGCCCATCGATGATGACTTTGACGGTTGCTTCTGTGTAAAACTTGTACTAAGCCCTCATTAGTTCTTTATGTTACGACTCCAAAAAAAAAAAACGCATCTTCATCAGACCGCACACAGCCATCTAGATCGTTTTCTCGCAGTCTATTTATGAGGCTTCTCGTTCTTCATTTTCCCTGCTCCGGCCGCACCACCCCGCACATCAAACCCATTTTTTTTTCACTCAATTTTTATATTCTCTTCAATTCGAAGCCTTACCGTGTGTGTTTTATACGATTTTAATCACCGACTCCAATAAAATTGTTTGATGTTGAACCCGAAAAGAACAACAACAACAACAACAACAAAAAATCCAATAAATTCTTTTCCGCCGTCTTTGAAACGTTGATTCCTCCACTTACGAACCGATTGAATAGTTCAAGACAATAATTTGTTGATCTAATTATCAGGTCTTATTCCTTTAAATACATTAATGAAGATTTATTGAGCCTCGAAAATTGACCAAAGGTGTGATTTAAATTCTTCAAACATCTTCGTCTCTAATAACTTTGGTGGATTGATTTCAAATCAATAATTACAAGCAAATTATACGGGTTCGACCAGAAAAAGAAGATATTAACGTAATTTCCTCGAAAAAAATCAGATTTTTCCTTGCAATTTTGGTCATTCGAGCCGGATTACACCATTAAAACTTTCAGTGAAATTCAAAATTTGTTTTGAAAAAAACTTTTCTTGATCTTTTCCACCGTTCTTCGTTCTTCTATTTAATTTTTCAATTTACTAGACAGATAATTAAACGTTTCCGTGCCCCTCCACCATCAACAGGCTGCAAAACAAATCGTTGAGAAATTTCGCTTCGCGTTGGCTACAGCAAATAAATAACGCGGGAAATTCAAATCGAACAAATTAATTAGCAGTTATTATCGTAACAAGATTACAAGCTTGTACACTTATACCAACGATATATATATAGAAGAATCGCAAAACTAGGAAAACCACCGACCGAAAGTGTGGTCGATCGATTGGTGAGGCCAACAGAGACGGGGCTCTAGATCTATCGATGTGGGGATACATGTGGTGCACTTAAACCCGGAAGTGGTTAGTCAATTGACGGACAGACTTTGGACGAGCGGCTGGAGGCCCCGGCAGACAGACCGACAGACAGGGGCAACCAGCCGTTAAGAAGTGAAGATCGAGCCAGCCTGTCGTAAATGTCCAACTTTTTCACACCGACAATTCCTTATTATTAAATTCCATCGTACCCCATTAGCGTTTCGTAAATGAATCAAGAGGGAAAAAAAAGGATGTTTATTCTGGAAAAAAAATATTTTATGGTCCTGCGAGCCGGATTATTTCCACAGCCTCTTGATTTTTAACGTTAGAATTTGCACAGAAAAATTTGACTTAAATTTAAAAAAAAAAATAGACAACAATAAGTGCTTTGGAAGCACAAACCGATCTTACACCTTCAGACTGTCATTTGTTTTTTACGATTTTCAAGTTTTCTTGCTTGAAACTTTCTTAATAAAAGCAGTGGCGTTACGTTTTTTATATGATAAAGAAGAAGTAATTGAAGTTTATAACTTCAAAAGGAGTGCATATTTTCACCATATTTTCCGTAAACATACATTTTAAGAGTTTAAAGAAAATTTTATGGTTACAAATAGAATTATCTTCAATTTTTCTTCATTGCATTTTTTTTTCTAAAACGACTGTTTTTCAAGGAAAATATCAAATTTCATTGCTATAAAGAATTAATAAGCCATAACTTTAAATCAAGTAAGCTATGGAAAGTTTAGAAACAAATGGCTGATGGTTTCATGGCTGCCTATTTTTTGAAGGAAAAAAACAATAAGCTCGTGAATTTGGAGGAAAAGTTATGATTGTGTTGAAGAATTTTAACAAAAAATTTAGGTATTTTTTTTAATTTACTAACCAAACACTACCGGAAAGACTTTAAAGATTAAATTCTGATTAAAAGATGATATTATTGTTATATAAATTAAATAATTCATTAGGTTTTTTTTTCATTGTGTTATAAAAGTTCGTGAATTACCAAAGGGTTTCCTGAATCTTTAAAATTAAAACGCAATTGATTTTTCTATCATATTTTTTTAAAAAAATGAACTTGAAATTTTTTAGAGATTTGTTTTGCCCTAAGAATGTAATTTGCCAACATTTTTGTTCTTTGAACTATTTTCTGGAACAATTATTTTCCGAGAAAAATACTAATCTAAGTTTATCACGTCAAGAAAATGTTGAAACAACACTTTGTATCAAGTAGGCAATGAAAACTGAGAAACAAATGACTGATAACTTCAACGCTGCCTATTTCGGAGTACAAAAACTGTAAGCTTATAAAGTTTGTAGCTTTAATAAATATTTTAACAGCAAATTTTTTGATATAATTTGGCTACAAATAATTTTTTTTTGGATTTGCATACTAAATGTAAAAATCTAAAAAGAATAAGAAATATTAAATTTTGAAAATCCAAAAAAATCAAATTTATTAATATTAATCGATGTTTATATTAATTATCAGTCATTAAATGTTTAATTATTCCTTAAATCTCTATCATTTATTTTTTATTTATTTTCAAATAAATTGCACAATCTGCATAGGGTTGCAATAAGTGCATTATCATTTATTTAAAATTAAATTTTAAATATAAGAAGATTTTAGCAAATAAATTTGGTATAAGATAGTTATTTATATAATTGTTTTTTGAATTACGGACTATATATAACCAGGAAGAACCAGAGTCGATTAAAAATATAAACTCTTTGTAAAATGTATAACTAAAATGAATATTTCAATAGCAATTTTCTAGCTAAAAGCCTCAATTTTTTAGCAATTTTTTTGATCAAAAAATCAAATTGATTAATATAAATCGATTTTTTTAAAAAAAATATATAAATTATCAATCATCAAATGCCTTTAGTGTTTTCTAAACCTCTGAAATACATAACTTGGGAATAGGTTAATTTTTTGGCTCTATTTTTTAAAATATGATTTTTAATTCTATTAGACAAACGTTATTCGACAAAAGAATCACTGTTTTAAATTTTAGTCCTTTGCGGTTTTCTTCCCAAACGACAATTTTCCGAGAAAAACCTTATCAAATTTTATCATTTTTAAAGCCAATACTAATTCGGCATTTTGTATCAAGTAGGCTTTGAATAGCTGAGAAACAAATGACTGATGCTTCCAACGCTGCCTATTTTTTAGAAGAAATAAACTGTAAGCCGTAAAAAGTTGAAGTTTAAATAGTTTAAGTTTAAGAGAATAAAATTTTAAATAAAGGAAGATTTTTGGCGAAACAATATGGTATAAGTTAGTTATTTTTTTTCGCTTTTTGATTCGCAAACTATATATATATCATGGAAGAGCCACAAAGACTGATAATCCACTGATCGATTAAATTTTTTTTTTTTTGACCACAGCCTTTGAAAAGTCTTTGCAATTGATAACTAAAAAGGAGCATAACATTTTTCGCGATAATTTCAAAAATATTATTTTTAAGTCTTTTGTTTAAACTTTTTTCAACAATAAATGCAATTGCCATTAATTATTGTCCCTTGCATTTTTCTTCTTAAACGATTGCATTCCGTGAAAAATCCTCATCAAAGTTTATCACTTCAATTAAATGTATAAACGACACTTTTAATCAAGTAGGTAATGAAAAGCTTTGAAACAAATGACCGATAGTTTCAACGCTGCCTATTTTTTAGAACAGCGGTTCCTAAACTTTTTCAGCCGCGAACCTCCAAGGAAATCAAACATAATGCCAAGGATGCCTAAGTGAAAAAAAAAAAAACAATTTTCGGACAATATTATATTTTAGTATCCCTTCATTAAATTAAAAAACAAAAAAAAAAAACTTTTTCAAATGGGACCGCGGATCCCCAGGGGTCCGCGGACCACAGGTTAGGAAACAATGTTTTAGAAGAAATATACTGTTATCTGAAATTAGGTGAAGCTTTAAGGAAAATATTATTGATTTTGAAGAAACTTAAATTGAATAAATATGAAAGATTTTAAGTAAAACAATAATTTGGTATAAGATATTTATTAACTATTATTTTTGATTCACAAACTATATATAACCAGGATGTAACCAAAAGATTGAGCCGATTGATCGACTAATTTATTAAAAATCATTTTTTTATAATATCAGAATTGTCTAAAAGTTTTAGAAGTTTATAACTTGAAAAGAGGTTACAATTTCTATTATATTTTCTAAAATATCAATTTTAAGTCTTTTATAGAAATTTTTTCTAACATATAATGAAACTTTCATTAATTGCAGTCCTTAAAAAAATTCTTTATTGGTCCATTAACAGTACAATTTATTATTTAACAAAAATTAAAAGCTTGAGTGCCAGAGCAGTTGCTCTTTGCCTCTTACAAAATAAAATTATATGTGAAAACTAAAAATAAAAAAATTCTCTGTTTCTTATGTTGGGAAAAAGGACCTAAAAACCCAACAAGGTTTCAATAAAAAAAAGAAGAAAAAAATAATACAATAATATAATAGTTCCTATAAAATATATCTTATTCTTTTGTGCTTTGTCACTATATTCTGATCATAAGCCCCAATATTTCTGATTGCTACATTTTCGTTTTGTTCGCATTTCTTAAAAAAATTGAAGCAAACTTCTTTTAAATATTCTTTTACCAGCGGTAATTCGCTTCTGGCATGAAGTTCCTGGATCCACGTGTACCTGGGTGCATTCAAAGCAAACCTCAAAAATTTATTTTGCACTATTTGCAGTTTGTTAAAATTATTGTTGCATATGAAGCTCCAACTTACTCCTGCATAGGTTAACATTGGCCTAATAAGTACTTTATAAATAATTAGTTTATTTTTCGCACTTAAGCCGCTGTCCCTGTTCAACAAGGGAAAAAGTGCAACAATGAGACCCTTACTTCTTTGTACTGGGTTGTTGATGTGGAGAGTAAATATTAATCTTTGGTCTAACGTCACCCCTAAGTATTTTAATGAAGTGGACCATTCGATGTCATTACTTTCAAGTTTGATTTTTTGATTTATTTTTGGTCTTCTTTTGATAAAAATGATGGCTTTGGTTTTATTTAGGTTTATTTTTATTTTCCATCATCTGAAGTACCTTAATAACTTTTCCAAAGTATCGCTTAGTTTTTTGACTATTGCATTAATGCGCCATGATGACACTGCTATTGCTGTGTCGTCGGCAAAGAGGGACATTGAAATATTTTTCCTAACTGGGATGTCGTTCAAGAATATTATAAACAGAGCTGGTTCTAGTACGGAACCCTGTGGGACACCAGCTGCCACAGCATGAACATCAGACAATTTTTGGCCTATTTTCACTTGAAATGTTCTTTTGGTGAGGTATGATTTTATTAGTTTAATGATGTAGTGTGGAAATTTGTATAGTGTTAATTTATAGAGCAGACCTTCGTGCCAAACAGTGTCGAAGGCCTTTTCTATGTCAAGTATTACCATTCCGGTGTGTTTTTTGTTGTTAAATGCTCCGGTAATATTGTCCACTACTTTCGCTAGTCGGGCACTAGTTGAGTGATTTATTCGAAAGCCAAAATTTTGCAATTTTGCAATAAAGAACATCAAAGCTTATCATTTCAAGTAAATGTTGTAATTTGGATCAATCTTTGGATCAAGTAACCATTGAAAAGCTAAGAAACAAATGACTAATGATTTCCACGCTGCCTATTTTCAGAAAAAATAAATCATTGGCTTTTGAACTTTGAGATCAAAGAAGAACATTTACATAGAGAATTTTTATAAAAAAATGCAGAAAAAAATGATTTCCCATAGGTACTTTCTTTGAGATTTGCCAATTTTATGTATCCAATTGAATATCGAGCAGCAAAAAAATAAAGTTATTAGTATAGATCAAATAATTCGATTTGATTGTTGATGGAAAAAAAAGTCAATTTTAACACTTTCTCTCTAATCCAATTAAGACAATAATTACAAAAACGAATATTGTTTTGTTGCGAAGATAAAAGCAGAAGCCGCGTTCGCGCTATTGTGGGTTCGTATGCAGTCGGCCGTAAGTGTGAAGTAAAAAATTGCAATTCCAATTAATTTACAAAGAAGAAATTACATTAATCAATCATTATATAATACGAAAATATGAATTGAAACGAAATGAACAGCAAGAGATCTGCAGTTCCCCATATAAGTACACAGACACCGAATGGAATGAATGAAATGAATGAATGAATCAAAACTTGGCAAAGAAAATTAAATAATCCGTCTCTTGTTTAATTGTAAGTGTTGTCTGTTTCAATATTTTCACAGGAGATGAATAGGGAAAGGAAATCGTGTAACGAATGCATTTGATTTCATTTACAAAAAATGCGATACTTTTCTTCATAAAAATTATCAAATTATTTGGATTTTTTTTTTGATAAATTTTTAATCGCCAACTCTTCAATTGCTTTATTTCTAACGACCTGATGGGATTTTAATGGAAATTCGCATCAAATTTTTCGTAGAATTTCAGACATTAAACATTGCTGCAAATTTTTAAAGGAAATTTGAGACATTTGTGTAGCAAAAAGTTGTCTGACTTTGAAAGATTGAAATCAAAAGTTTGCGGTTGATTTTTTGAAAGGTGCACTTTGGAAATGTGGAATTTTTTCGTGAAATTTTCATGTCTTAAGTGTGTTATGATTTTTGTTGTTGGAATTGTAAAGGTTTTGATGTCATTTATTTGATCTTTCAGTGTCTATGACTTTAATGATTGTTTCCGCAGTTAATTTTGTCCGTTCTCATGCTTCTGAAATATCATTAATTTTAATTATTTTAATTATTTCAATTCCACGTAAATCTATTTTTAATATATTTGTATATCAGTCGTCAGAAAGAAGTTTCTAGTTACGCCCCAATCTTCTTTTGGTAGCTCTTTTCAATTAAATTCTTTGTGAGAAAATCGAATATTTCGTGGTCGCTAGAAATCTTCATTCATATAATTTACTTGTAAAAACTTTTATTGGATTTAGAATTTCGGATGATTTTAATTTCACTTTTATTAGCTGCAAGCTATGCTGAGTTCGTTGCATTACTATTGCAACAAGAAATTAAATTTTTAGCAAAGAAATTCAAAGATTGGTGCAAAGATTTTAAAAGCAATGTGCAATGCAATTGCAACAAAATAACTAAATAACAACAAGGAATTAATATTCTTTGTTTCCCAATCAATTTTCAATTGTTGACCCAACAAAAAGAAGAAAACGAGACCAAAAAAAATTGCAAATAAGAGGATTAAATGTCTTAAAAGGTTGATAAGTACCTGAATTTTTCACCCCTTGATAAGCCAACAAAGTCTTAAGCTTTGAATTTTCGATTTTTTTTTATCAATAGAAGATATTAATTATTTACGAAAAATTAATAATTTTGTCATTTTTATGGAAAGGTGTTAAGAAAATAGGTTTCTTAGCAACATTTAAAAACAAAAATGCATTATTTTTTTTTTTTTCAATAATAAAACAATAAGATAAATGAACAAAACCTACCCCTCTTACCTAAAATTTGAAGAAAAAAGATAAATATGAAATTATTCTTGTCCTAACCCGGGAAAAAAATTTTTTATACAATTTTATGGAAAGCGATGAAATTTTATAAAATTTCATAAATTTCAATAAAATTTTACAAAATTAAAATGATTCGATCTTGACTAGTGATTACAATTTTATAAATGTTTCTAAAATTTTACATAAAATTATAAAATATCATAGAATTTTACAAAATTTTGAAAACAATTTTGTTGGTAGGTGACAAGAATGTTGTAAAATTCTATGAATTTTGATAAAATTTTATAAAATTTGATAAAAATATACACAGTTTTATAAAATAAGAGCTTGGATGTGTTGGTAAGATTTTATAAAATTTGATACAATCTTAAGAAATTTGAAAAATTCTTATAAAATTTTATAAAAAGTTTATAAAATTTTATAACTAATCTCGTCAAGATTATTGTAAATTTAACGCTCTACAAAAAAGAGCTTTTATGATTTTTCGCTAAATCTATTGACTTAAGAGTTATTGGCTTAAGAATGCTACACTAATGATCAATGAAAATATTTTTTTTTTAACTGAGCAATGGAAAGATGGTAGAGTTGGTTACATAGTTAATATTGAATCTGATGACAAAGAACAAGTACAAAAAATGAAGGATCACAAAAATAATATTGTATTTGCTTCTTTTTGATCATAAATACAAATTTTGTATAAGAAATTTGATATATTTTGTAAAAATAAGTATTTACTTAATGATTATAGTTGATAATATTAATAATTAAACTTTGAGCTCGAATAACTCTTAAGCCAATAGATTAAGCAAAAAATCATAAGAGGTCTTTTTTGTAGAACGTTAAATTTACTATAAACATGACGTGATTAGATACTTTCGATGAATTTTTCGCTGAGTTATGGAACTCTAAAGAATAAATTAAATTTTTCCCACGTTATTTCCATAAGGAACATAAGTTGGAAAGCGGACTATCTAAAAGTTAATATTTAAAGCTCAAATTTTCAGGGATTTTTTTTTTTATCAATTTGGAAGCATTTGAGCCCCTGGGAGCAAAGAAATTCCAAAACACCCCTATTAAGGACAACCCTAATGGTTTATGCATCCTCGATTAGAAACCACTGCAATAAAGTAATCAATTCTATTATCTATTTTTCCAATAATTGATACCCAGAAAATGATTTTTTGTAAATCGATTCTTAGCTTTTTTCTTATTAAATCAGTGGAAAGAATAAGCTTAATTTTATATGGATTTCTATGACAAATTTTGATGTAAAAACACTTTAGTAAATAATGGAGAAACTTATATTTATTTGTTCATAAATAATAAAAAAAACTTTATTTTTTTTCTCTACACTAAGTTATTAATGTGATAAATGTCCTTTTAAATTGAAAATATAATTTTTTGCTTCAAAAATTTATTGCATATCTTAGCTTAAGAAAAAATATACGTTGTGCATCCCTAACAATGCTTTATTGCAACTTCAAAAATGCAAGAATAAAAAAAATATTTTGTTGTAAATCTTTTTCTTATTAAGTCTATTAGAAAAAGCTCAAGCTTTGGCACATTTTTCCCCAAATTTTGAAATGTTCTTCTATTCTTACATATTTAAACAAACTTTATTTATTTTGACCTTACAAGTACAATTCATTTAGATGCACTTTTCAAAATGGAAAAAAAAAAAAAATGTTAGACTTACTTGCATGTCCGTTAATTTTGGCGTGTGGATGATGGCCGTGGATGACATGTCCATTATTGTTGAAATTGGGGTGATGGCCGTTCAGATGGCCATTGTGGTGGCTGTGTCCACCATTTACGTGATGGCCGTTAACGTGATGGACCGGAACACCACCGTAATGATTATTGCGTAACAATGTCGTTTGTGGCATTTTTCCAACGACAACAAACCAATTCCGAACGTTTTTACAGAAAAAAACGTCTAAGCACTGATCTGATCACTTCTCTTTTTCTACTGCACTTTAAATTCCATTCACACGAATCACAAAATCTGCAACAGAAAAGAGGAACATTTATTTATAATATGAAATTCTTCCATAAGCTTCCAAAGTTGAGTAAGTCTACTAAAGTTTATAAAATTTTGTAAAAAGAAATAAGATCCATTTTTTTTAAAATTTTCGGATTAATAACTTAGTTAAGTCCTTCAAGAGCAATTAATCATTTTGCCTACTTTCTGGATCAGTCTTTTTCAACGTACGGCTAGGCGAAAACTTTTGATCCAGACGGCGAGCTTTTTAAATTCCAGTCTCCTATTTAGACCAGAACCAGACCATTAACAATAATCAATGACAACAATAGTTAAACTGAAAATTTTTCTCAAAAAAATAATGCGAAAATGTAATTGTAAGAAACACGCAAATTACAACGATCCAGATTTCGATTTGATTTTCTTAACTTTTTGTTCGGTATTTTATGGTTTGTATTTGAAAAAAATTTAGTAATTATTATAATTTTTATTCCACAAAAGTTCTGAACTAAAAAGTTCCTTTATTAAAACCTAATTTTAGTGGTGCCATCTACTTAAAGCTTTACACCCAAAAAGACACATTTGCTAGATATTTTTCTCTAATTGAGTAAATTAAATTCACTAATTGAAGTAAAGGTCTCGAATTATTTGTTTCACCAGTGCAACAATGCCAAACAAAAATCAACAGGTGGTTCTTTTAAATTTTTTTCAAATCGTTTTTATGTTGAAAAAAATGTTGTCATAAGGATTTATATACAGCAAAATTATCCATAAGCACTAGGACCATGATGATAGCCATACAGGGTTAAAAGAATGCCCAAAATCTTAAATCAATTGTAAGGATTTTCCGCATCCCGTAAGTGTTTTTATTGGCATTCAATTTTTTTGAAAATTTTGAATAATATTCTTTGTAATATTATTTTTAAAATAATAGTAGACGTAAGTACCAAAAATGGACCATTTTTGTGGGATTAAGTCTCATAATCTATGTTTGGTTTTTCTAGAAAAAAGATCTTGTCTTAGCTGTTTTCTAGCAAGGCTTTATATAGTTTTATATATCCTACTGAACTCAAATTTTTAATCAGATTTTCTAAGATAAAATTAAGTTAAATTGAACATCTTCTTGAGAAATTTCAGTGTTTTAAGAGGTTTTAAAAAAATAGAAAATGGTGATATCGATGAAAATAGTTTGAAGACATCGAACTGTAAAAAGAATAAGTAGGAAAAGAATAGTCGTAAAACGCAATAACAGTTTGCGATAGTAGTTTTGAACCAAGCTTTAACGTTAAAAAACGGCCGGAATATCAAAATAGGCAATACAAAGTGATTTTGTTGCAAAGTAAATCCCCTGTGGCCACATAGAAAAACGAAAAAAGGATATGATCGAGGTTTTGAGTTTGGAAATACTTTAATGAATAATAAATAATATATGTTCTATGACTCAATTTCTTTATTACAACGCGTTTCAACTGTTTTTGGCTGTCATCCATCAGGTAATGATTATTTTGTCAGTTGTAAATAAATTTCATATGGGTTGTTTATTTTATATAGTTTGTCGTTAAGGCTGTTATTTGGATCTAGTTTCTGGGCTTTGTACTATTTATATTCTTCCAGGGTGTTCATATGTGATCCATTCTTGCAAATATGTAGTGCCATAAAATTAGTTTCGAAATTTAAGCATTGATGCTTTTCGTCATAAAGGCGTTTTGTAAAATTTGAAGTTATTGCAGGAGAGATTAATCTGGATCTCACTTTGGAGGAGAGAATAAAATAGTGGAATTAAAATTGGTGGAAAACTATTTTCCAACCTTCGATTTGTAGACGATACAATCATAAATGCGAACAGTGAAAGAAAGTTATTGAACTTCATTCGAAGACTTCAAATCGTAAGTCAAAATTTCGCTTTAAAAACAATAAGACCAATAATCGTTGATCGCAATAATGCTCAAAATTAGAATAAGAAAATAAGTTGCCCAAATATGATATGAAAACAATTTTTATGGTTCTCAGTTTATGGATCTTTATTAAGACCGAAGGTCTTCATTGTGCGAAGAAAAATAACCCTTACAAAATCAACGATCTTCACCGTCAAAAGTAAATTTTAAATTGAAAAATATTAATTCCCTATTATAATTGAGAGTTATATAGAAAATTATTTAAATAACAATCATTTTCTTTGCGATATATGAATTATAAATCGAAAGAAATATCGTTCCAAATGTTCTGTACTCAAAAGTCACTTTAAACGAGAAATACTAAGCTTACTTTGTACAAATCAAGGCACTGTAGTTATGGCGCAGAATGCAAGGGCCAATCATATCACATCGTACAAAGCTCAATCTTTAATTCGACCAATCAGAGAGTTTGTTACTAAAACTTTATAGATTTTAACCAATGACATGATTCTTGGATGTATGTTCCTTATATCTTGTTCCGAAAGATCTACCAGTTTGGCCAATGTAGATTTTTTCTCAGGAACAACATTTAATTTTATATATTCCGGTTTTGTTTTTCGTTGTAATTTGGTTGTTCTCCAATGGTTTAAGAATTTTCATCATATTGTTGTTTGTTGAAAATGCGATATTGAAGTTATTTTTCTTTAAGAAGTTGGCGATTGTAAAACTAAATATATTATTGAAGTTTGATTTATATTTTTTTATTTTGTTTTGCTGGAGTCGGAAAAATGTTTTTTTTAGTAAATTTCGATATTATTTGGTTGAAGATTGAGCTGTTATATCCATTAGTAGTGGCTATGTGTTTAATTATCTTAAATTCTTCTTCACGAGCTTTGGTTCTAAGAGGGAACTTGATCGCTTTGTACACTAAATTGTTGTAAGCTACCATTTTTTGATTTCTTGGATGAAATGATGTTTTATGGATAGTTGTGGTCATTGTTGTTGGTTTTCTGTATAAATTGTATGACAACTTTCCATTTTTATTGGTGATTGTTGTGTCTAAGAAGTTGATTGTTTCATTTAGTTCCTGTTTTGAAGGGTTTTTTTTTCTGGTTAATTTTGTTCAGATTGGATACCATATTGTCAATCTGTTGGGTAGTTCCATTAAATAATATAAATGTATCGTCTACATATCTTCCATAATATATTATTTTATTTTTATAGGTAGTTTTCATAATATATTTATTTTCAAAGTAATTCATGTAAATGTCGGCTAGAAGTCCTGATAAAGGGGAACCCATGGCCAAGCTTTCCTTTTGGTGATAAAATTTTTGATTGAAATAGTTTTGTTGTTATATGGTGTTAATAAGTTCATTATGTCGTTGATTACCATATAACTATATATTTTTGATGTCATAAGATTATATTGGAAATACTTTTATTTACTAAAATTTGGTTCCCTCATTTTATTGTTTATTTGCGTCGATGGTACATGCATTTGCTGGACACCACTTCCTATTTTACGAAGACCTACGAAAATGAATCGTTGACGAGTTTTGCTCTAAAGATGAGCAATTTTTTTGGCATGGTATCAGAAGGAAAAAAATAGTTAAAAGATGAACTAAATTTGAAAAAGATAAGTTTTTTCATTTCGACATAAAGAAAGGTTTATTTTAGAGAGGAAAAAATTGGTTTCATACTAACATAATAGTACATATATCGCATAAGTATATAGAATAAGAAATAAAAGGTCTAGCAGGATCCACATGGCGAGTTGGCCCCCAAATAGGAACCTATGTCGAAACTTATGTCAAAATATCGGCTTGATATACAAACACATTTTATATACTTTTCGCGACCAAATTCGTCTTTGACCTTGAGATATGGACCAAAATGTCCGCCCGCATGGCTATTTTTCAAAGTTATATATTTCAAAAACTAATTAAGCTAGAGAAATGAAACCAACGCGAGCCTATAGATTATTTTACAGAATATATCATATATTTTTTTGAAATTTTTAGAAAAAAAAATTATACAAAAAAATCCAAAAAACAAATGAAATAATTTTTTTAATGTGTTCTCTGCAAATGACAATCACGCAAAAAATATATTTTATGCTTCTGCATGAGCACTATCACTCATAAAAATTGCGCGAAAAAATAGTTGGTGCAACACCTTGAAAAAAAATGAAATGTGATTTACGGTTAATAGTATACCTCGGTTTTATTTTATTTTTTCGAAGTGTTTCACCAACTTTTTTTTCTCGAAACTTCAATAAAAAATAGGCCACATATAGGAGCAAAACATATATTATTTTCATAATTGTAAGTCTAAGGAAACATAAAAAATAATTTTTTATTAGTTTTTTTGTTTTTTTATATATTTTTCTTAAGATGATTACTTCCAAGATCAATATAATTGATCCCAAAAGAAAAAAAAACAACTAGTGTTCAATTTTTATTAAAATAAGAATAAAAAAAATGTATCATCACTATTATAATTTATTACAATTGGAATACTATGCGTCTTCAATTAATTCTGAGTACATATTGAAGGCATCTGAATTACTTGGTTTTCTTCGTTTATCTTAGGATATTATTCACTGGCTCATACCAAAATTTTTACAGGTTCTACCTAAAGTGGGCGAATAAATGAACTATCAAATAATATTTTAAAACAATATGTAAAATAAGCACCGAATATCATTAGGGTAGAAGTAAAATCAAGACATATGTAGAAATAGCAAAGACGGTCGTATATACAATGATTATATTTCGAATAGTTAAGATTGCAACAGTATTTTCCGTTATTCCTGTGATTCTCCAATAGAAACTTTACAGTGGGATATTGTTCTCATGCAACAGCTTTTATTTGTTATTTTTCATATGAACAATAATTATTCAGAATTCTGCGTCCTACGAGATACTAACTAAATTATTTTAGGTTCATAATATTCCAGTTGTAATAAATTATAGCAGTGACGATAATTTTTTTTATTCATATTTTAATAAAAATTGAACTCTGGTTGTTTTTTTTTCTTTTGGGATCAATTATTTTGATCTTGAAAGTAATCATCTTAAGAGTAAATATCAAAAAACAAAAAAACTGTTAAAAATTTTTTTTTTATGTTTCCTTAGACTTACAATTATGAAAATAATATATGTTTTGCTCCTATATGTGCCCTATTTCTAATTGAAGTTTTGTGCAAAAAAAGTAGGTGAAACACTTCGAAAAAAAATAAAACCGAAGTATACTATTAGGCGTAAATCACATTTTATTTTTTTTTCAAGGTGTTGCACCACCAATTTTTTCACGCAATTTTTAGGAGTTATAGTGCTCGTGTAGAAGCATAAAATATATTTTTTTCGTGATTGTCATTTTCAGAGAACACATAAAAAAAATTATTTCATTTGTTTTTTCGATTTTTTTTGTACAATTTTTTTTTCTAAAAGTTCCAAAAAAAATATATGATATACTCTATAAAATAATCTAAAGCCTCGCGTTAGTTTCACTTCTCTAGCTTAATTAGTTTTTGAGATATATAACTTTGAAAAATAGTCATGCGGGGGGGCATTTTTGCCCTTATCTCCAAGTCAAAGAGGAATTTGGACGCGAAAAGTACATAAAATGTGTTTGTATATCAAGCCGATATTTTAACATAAATTTCGACATAGGTTCCTATTTGAGGGCCAACTCGCCATGTGGATCCTGCTAGACCCTTTATCATTTTTATAGAAAGCAAATTTTTCACGTCTAAAAACCTTAATTTTACTCAAAATTTTTAACCACTAAAATTAAAAAATTAAAGTGATGAACAAATTGAATCAATCACAAGTGAAACCAACGAAATTTTTTCGTTCTCGATTTAATTTTTGGCGTTTTTTTTTTTTGGCCTTCCATGTTGTTATATCTGCTCGAAATCTAATTACAACTTATCAAAACATTCAGACAAGCAAACCACGAAGACTGACTAAAAAAAAAAAACAGCTCACGAATAAATTATAATCCAAGCAGAGGCCATTCGAAATTTGTTGTTCCAACAAAAACTTTATCACAAGCAGTGGGGCGGCAAAACACAAAAAAAAAAAAATCCAAAAAAAAATCGAGCACATTTCACTTGTAAAACTCGAAAAAGAACAAATTGAATATTGTAACCAAATTCCGTGTAGTTTAAAGACCTTCAACGAAAAATAATTGTACATGAAAACTGTTAATTTTCGGCACCGTTACGGCTTTATACCTAAGATCTGTCTATTTTTCGTTTATTATTTTGTCAAACTTAATGAGGTACCGAGTGTGGACCATTTTTTTTTTTTTATTCCGCGCATTGAAATCTCAGTTTCGTTTTGCTTCATTATCGCACACCAGCTTCGGCAAAGAAATGAATTTTCCTCGTTTTTTTTTTCTTCTCCAAATTAAATTGTGTTTTTTTTTTTTACGTTTAAATTAAGTGATTTGTGTGTTGAGGGAACCAAGCAAATTTCTTTGTTGATTAGTTGAAGATTTTTTGTGGATAGAACCGTTAGTTGAATATTGAGACATTTTTGGGAAAATTTCAGCCACAAAGTTATTTATATTCTTTAAGTTTTGAATTGAATTTTTTTTTTTTTTTTTTGGGTCAAAGATTAACAATGAAACACTAAGTGCAAAAACATGTTGAACAGAATTTGCAGTTAATGTCCTTGTTTTGTGTAATGGTAACATTGAATTATACTTTCAAAAAATAAATGCATTTTTTTTTTTTTGGAATTTAGAAAATCAATTTTCAATGGAAAATTTTGACAGATTGGTAATGTAATTTCAACAACAATTAATGGTTCAACACAACAATGCTTGAATGTTCATTAATCACCAAAGCTATATATATAGCTATTCAAAACTAAATGCATTTTCTTTAAAAAATTAATTAAAAAATCCTAGTTTTTTTCAAAAAATATAACTTTATCCCGAAGCAAAAAATGCATAATTTAAATTACCATTAAAAATTACAGAAATGAATAAATATGAGAAAAACAACAAATAAATGGGGACATGTGAGCCCAATAATCACACACAATGTCTGCCTCTATAATAACATTAATAACGATAATTACAATTATTATGAAAATTATAATCATCCAAGTCGTCTAGCCTCCACATCTCTCCCCGTCCCGCCTGTTCTACAAACAAGGTAGAAAAACATTGCTTTTCTTTCTTCATTGAAAATCTGCCGTTAAACAATAATCATTGACAACAATAATTAACCAGAAAATTTTCTCAAAGAAACAATGCGAAAATTTAATTGTAAAAAACACGCAAATTACAACGATCCAAGTTTATGGTATTTTATGGTTGGTGTTGGAAAAAAATTGGTATTAATCTCTTATTCCTCAAATCCTCAAAAGTTCTGAACTAAAAAGTTATTTTATTGTACCATCTACTTAAAGCTTTGCACCCAAAAAGTGACACATTTCTTGGATATTATTCCCATAAAAAAGTAAAGGTTTCGGATTGTTTGTTGCATTAGTGCAACAATATCAAGCAAAAAATCAGCAGGTGGTATTTTTCTCGAATTGTTTCAATTGTTGGAAAAAATGTTGTAAGTATGAATTTTTATACAGCGAAACTATTGATAAGTGCTAGAACTACGATGATAGGCATAAAAAAGTTAAAAGAATGCCCAAAATTTTTATCACTTGAAAAAAATTTCCACATGGATTTTATTTCCACAAAAATTTTAGAATAATATTCTGCTTAAATATGTTTTTAAAAAAAATAATACTAGACGTAAGTACTAACAATGGACTATTTTTGAGGGATTTAGTCCCATAATCCATGATTGGTTTTTCAAGAAAATAATTTACTATCTTGGCTGTTTTCTAGCAAAAAAAAAATGCATAAATAGCAAATTTTAAGGCTTTGTATATCCCACTGAACTTAAATTTACTATTTGATTCGCAATTTTAGCAGTTGGTAGCACTGTTTACTGATAATTTGAACTGAGAAAATTAGTTCATCTAATTTAAATAAATTTCAAAGTATGAAAGGCACATTCAAGTGATTTTTGGCCCACTGAACTCAAATCTTGGATTTAATTTTCATTTTGGTTGGCAACCCTTTTTACTCACACTAAAAACGATAAAAAACTATTACAAATATTTTTTTATGAATTTCATAAATACACAAAAGTGCATATATTAACTTAATAAATCTGAACCAATTTTCCTGGAACTAAGAGCCAATGACAGGGTTTTCCACGTGTTATAATAGTAAACCTTTCCTTGAAATTAAGTTCAGTGGGCTTTAAAAGTTTTCAAAGTGTCACTTTTGTGATTTAAAAGTTTGGTAGCACTGTTTACTGATGATTTGTACTGAGGAAATTAGTACATTTAAGTTAAAAAAGTTTTAAAGTATCAAAGGCACATTCAAGTGATTTTTGGCCCACTCAACTCAAATCATGGATTTAATTTCCATTTTGGTTGGCAACTCTTTCTATTCGCAATAAAAACCTTAAAAAATTATTACAAATATTTTTTATGAATTTCATAAATACACAAAAGTGTATATATTAACTTATTAAATCTGAACCAATTTTCCTGGAACTAAGAGCCAATGATAGGGTTTTTCACGTGTTATAGTAGTAAACCTTTCCGTAAATAGAGTTCAAAGAGTTTTAAAAGTTTCAAAGTGTCACTTTTGTGATTTAATAGTCAAAAAAAGCCAAAAGATCAATGTTTTTTTTTTGAAAAAAATCTATCATGGATTTTGACGCCCATTTGCTCAAAAACGGTCCATTGTTGGTTCTAGTTTCTATTTAAATTTTTGATGAATATATCAAGAAGAATATTTTTTCAAAGTTTCAAAAAAAATAAAATTAACCGGAAATCACAGCTTTCTAGACGTTCTATAGGAAATATCAATTTATTAGAATGGTTATTTTTTAAGAATTTTTTGAACATACAAAAGTGTATATCAACTTGATAAATAAATTTTTAATAGTTGGGGACCCTTTGTAGGTACTCATAATAAAAAAAAATTATAACAATTTTTTTTTTAAAAATCTTTTTAACATATAAAAGTGCATATCAATTTGATAAATCAGAACCAATTATCCTGGAACTAAAAGACAATGATGGTTTTCACGTGTTATAGTAGTAAATCTTTTCCATAAATTAAGTTCAGCGAATTGTAAAAGCTTTTTAAACGCCTCTTTTGTTTTTTTTTCCCAAAAAAAGCCAAAAATTAAAATATTTGTTGTTGTTAAACCTATGATAGACTTTACCATTCATTTGCTTAAAAAAGGTCCATTGTTGGTCCTAGTTTTTATTATAATTTTTGACGGATATATCAAGAAGAATATTTTTTCAAAGTTTTAAAAAAAAATTAACCGGAAATCACAGCTTTCTAGACATTGTATATAGGAATTCTCGCCTTACAAAAATTGTCTTCTTTTAAGTATTTTTTAAACATATAAAAAGTACATCTCAACTCGATAAATCTGAACCAATTTTCCTGAAACCAATGGTCCAATAATAGGATTTTCATGAGTTGTAATAGTGAATCTTTCCCAAAAATTTAGTTCAGTGGCTAGTAAAAGTTTTTAAAGTGCCACTTTTGTATTTTATTTACCATAAAAAGGCAATACTTCAATCATTTTGATATAAAATATATGATGAACTTTGCCGCTCATTAACTCAAAAACGGTCCATTGTTGGTCCTAGTATCTCTTAAAATTTTTGATAGGTATATCAAGAAAAGATTTTTTCAAAGTTTGAAAAAAAATGACCAAAAACAACAATTTAGACGTTGTATAAGCATTTTTGGTATTTTGGGCAAATTTTTGATCAACATCATAATTAAAATTTGAATTAAATTCATTGAAAAGATCTGTTTTTTTGTAATTTTCTCAAAAATTTCGATTTAAAAATTGCAAAAGATTTCATTATAGCCTCAAAATTCTTATGAGCTTTTGAAATTGGAGATAAATTGCTCAATACTCAAGCAGGAACCCTCAGAGTTGAACAATGGGACCAAGCGTTCGGCCAACACTTGGCCACCTGAAGAATTGGCTTCCAAATTTTTGATTTTCAATTTTTTTTTAGTTAATTTACTCTAAAAACCTTTAAAATTTTTACCCTAAAAAGTTGAGAATACAAATATTGCATTTTAATATATAAAGTGCAACAAATAAGAGCGAAAAATATTTCTAGTTTTGATCAAAAATTCTTCTCTATGGTTTTTATTTCTTGGGCACCATAGGTGCCAACTGATTTTAGTACTCTATGTACACTTCATATTGCTATTAATTATAGACAAAAGTCGAAAAAAAATTAACAAAAATCTTCTATCTTTTCCTTGGTACTTGCTATGAAAAATTTTTTCGTTGTTAGGTCTTATTTTTTTTGTTTTATCCGATCGTTCGGAGGAAATATTCGACGTTTTCGATCTATACGATCGATAACACAGACGCAAGTTCGATCGCCGGTCGTGGCTCTTGCGCGATCCATAAATAAAAATCAAATATTTGGTCTCAAATCTGATTACCAATGCGTATAAAATATAAAATGCGTATGTGGAAAAATAAAATCCAAAACCTTCGTCTACACACATATACATAGACACATATGGGATAATATCGTTGAGGGGGAGGAATCTCCACGCCCTCGAAATTAAAATCAAATCGAAAGTTCATGAAGAACGAGACCCAGAACAAGAAGACGAAGAAGCGAAGCCAACAAAAACGTGCAATTAAAAATATTAAAAATCCAAACCGACTTCGTAACATAAACTAATAGAAAATATTTCCTTGATACGTTAATTAATATGCTCTACAACAGAGGAGAAGATGGAGAAAAAAAAACGACTGAAAGGTAAATTAGAAAATTTAATAAAAAAAAAAACAAAAAAAAAAAAAACGCCATGTCAAGGATTTGACTTTGATTCTTGACGATCTTTCGACTTGGCACCAGAATTGCCATTGAAATGTGTTGATGGAATGACGACGACGACGATGGATGGATGGGGACGATATGGTGGCGATATGAAGGTCGTTGTTATTATTATAAAAATGGAGATATGAAAATGATTGTCTTCAACAATTAATTGCAATAATGAGAGAACGTGATTGCAATTAAGATGTGCACAATGGTGCAGCAGCCACACGAGAAACTATTGGCTGGACTTTGAAGTTTGCTGCACTTTATTTACACTTAATTATCGGATGGAATGGAAATTAATGGAGTTTTTTTTTCTTGCGAACAACGCAAAATTTTTCACATTTTTTTGTTTGTTTTCGTTCGGTGAAAATCAGGAAATAATCAATTATGTACTTCCTTTCTAGATCGAAGAAAAATCATCACGATATTGATAAGTGAAGAGGACAATGAAAGATTGAAGCTAGTTTTTCAAAATTTTTATACTTTTGAAGGGTTAAACGCTCAAATTTATGATATTTATAAAATTTTTATGTCTTTGATGTTAGTGCCAAGCAGCGCAATCGCGCTGATTCAATATATCGATATAAAAACTTCCAATCTGAGAAAATAACATTAACATCAAATTCCCATAAAATTTTAAATTATTTCTTTGTTAATTTAGTGCTGAATTTTGAAAAAAGATGGTACTTAAACTGGTGTTTTCTTGAACTTTTTTCCATATCAAATACAAGAAAAGTTTGGGATATGTAATTGCAGGAAAACTAAATAAAATGTGTTATAGAATTATGTAAATGATTTGTAGAAAATTTTCTTTCGTAAATGAAATTGAGGTTTTAAAGAAATTTTGAAGATATTAAGTTAAACTTCTGTATAACTGTGGAAGAAAAATAATTTTACCAATACTGTGTATACTAGGGTGTCCGTTTTTCCCCAAATTAATTCTTTTACAGCGATCGCCCCCTAAATTTTTAGTTTAAGATATAAAAAAAAATTATCCAATACAATTAAGCTCTAAATTTCTTGATTAAACCGTGCCGGAATCATGTTACTTTTACCATTTAAATAACATTGGATTATTTGACTTTTTACTTTTAATTTTTTTTCTCAGAAACAAATGAATAAAAAGATTTAAAGTTAAATTATTCTGACGTAAAATTTAACGTTCTACAAAAAAGGTCTCTTATGAATTTTCGATTAAATCACTCCATTAAAAGTTATTCAACATTTAACTTTTTAACGACAAATCAATCGACTATAGGCTCAATAAAAACGATGTTGACTAGAAGTTCTAAAGAATTTCTCAAAGATGGCGTCAGGTGAAATGGTAAAAATTCGAATAATAATTGAATTTTTGTCGATAGCCTCATTAGGTACAAAATATTGATTAAGGTACGAAAATTTATCCTGGATAAATTGAATTTCACGACTATAGCGAATTCGGGTCTTATGTCACGGGTTTTAATTGTCAAAAAATGTTTTTTTTTTGTTTAATTTTCAGTTCAAGCCATAAAATTAACACAAATAATCACTTGTGCTTTAATGATAACATTTTTTATCTTTTCTTCCAATGATTTTATAGTTAAAAAAAGTAAAAATGAGCAAAAAGTTGAAAATAGTAGGCACAAGTTAAATATTGAATAACTTTTAATGGAGTGATTTAATCGAAAATTTATATGAGACCTTTTTTGTAGAGCGTTAAATTTTACGTCAGAATAATTTGACCTTTAATCTTTTCATACATTTGTTACTGAGAAAAAAAAAAATTAGTAAAATGCCAAATAATTCCATGTTATTTAAATGGTAAAAGTAACATGATTCCGGCACGGTTTAATCAAGAAATTAAGAGCTTAATTGTATTGGATAATTTTTTTTCTATCTTAAACTAAAAATTCAGGGGGTGATCGCTGTAAAAAAATCAATTTGGGAAATAACGGACACCCTAGTGTTTACAATATATAGAATATATTGCGGTCCAATTTATGTAGTATAATTTAATATAACATATAAAAATCATACAATAAACATAAATTAGAACAGAAGTTCAATCAAAAATATTGGTGACGTATTGCCCAGATACGTATTTCGATTGCCAAGCAATCTTCCTCAGTGGCCATCAAGTAGTTTGGATCACTCCGTAACTTGGATCACTTCGTTAATCATCACAAAGCAGTTATGGAGTAATCCAAACTACTTGATGACCACTGATGAAGATTGCTTGGCAATCAAAATACGTATCTGGGCAATACGTCATGATTTTTTTTGTTTGAACTTCTGCTCAAATTTATGTTTATGGATATGATTTTTATATATTATATTAAATTGTACTGCATAAATTGGACCGCAATATATTCTTTATATTGTATACACAGTATAACTGTTCAAAGTCAGCGAAAAAATCTTATTTTGATTATTTTACCAATATTGCACATAAACTTTAGAAACTAAAGATAATAACTACCCAAAATTTGCTGTTCGAAAAATTGATTTATGTTCTTTCTTTCTAGTTTAAAGATCACATATTTTTCTCTAAATTTGAACAAGGATAAAGTTTTTGTTGATATAAAGTCCTAGGTTATTGATTTAAAAAATATTTTCAATTTAGGTTTTTGTACAAAATTTAAGCTTTTTAAGACTTCGATATGGAAGATATTACCAGGTATACATCGTAGATCTTCTAACAAAAATTATTTTTTGGAAGCCTGATTTTTGCCTGAAGAAACTAATAATGCTAAAAATAACTATACACAAGGGGTCCAAAAGCAAACCCTCCCCAATCTCAAACTAAAATATTATAAATATTTATTTAGTTATGGTCCAATTTATCCCCGAATATAATTAAAATCAAAGTAGGAAATGCAACGTTGTAAGATATTGATGTTGCTTAAATTGATTTTTAGGAAACCTCATCCCTTAACCCTATGTTTATAGTTATTATGTTCAAAAAAAAAATAGGTCAAACCGAGGTTGTAAAGTGTAAATAATTACCTGTGTTTTGGAAAATCAAAATAAATCCATCTTATAAATAAGTGAAAAAAAATCATGTTTCAATCTTTAAGATATTAAAAAATTATATTCTTTCTTTTCGATTTACTTTGTTGAGATCTATAAGAATCTATTTTCAAGTCGTAGCACCAGATGAATTACAGTTTTGCCAAATATTCTATCGTTGGAATATTTAAGCAGGTTCTTTTTTATCGAGGATTTTTTGTCCATGGACAAATTTTTTAGGGATATTTGGTCTGTGAATATTTTGTTGAGGGATCAAACTTCATGGAACTAGCACTTCAGGAAATAAAGGATCTTTACCAAACTTAAGGGATGAAAAATATAATCATCGAAAGAATTAGGATCTGTTGTTCGAAGGACAAATTTCATAAAGATATTATTTATCGCCGAAATTTACTGTTTATATGAAATATTTGTAACAGTTTTGGATTAAAATTGAGGAAATTTGATTTCAAATTTTCGTACAAAACTAATGAAGATTTTTTTCAAATGTCTCTTTTTTGTAACCAAAAAAATAACAACTATTACTTCCCCTCCTTTTTTCATCTCTTCCATGGTTCCATGACGTTTGATCCTCCAACCAAATATTGAATATTTCCTGCCCCATTTTCTGGTCAAACAAATTAGATATGTGAAGTTGGTTTTCGCTTCCATTGCCATATAAAGTCGTAAGTCGTCCACATATCGAAAATTGGCTTCTCTACCTATTTAATAGTCATTTTCTGATTATTCAAAAAAAAAAAATCAATTTTTCCAAATTTCGTTGCAAATTCATAAAATATATTTTGAAGGGTTCAATATAATAATTGATTCCTCGACCAAATATCCCTAAGACCAAAAAAAAATCTCTGACAAAATATCTCGACAATGGAATATTTGGTAAGACTATGGTTTTTCCGGGGGTGCGATTTTAAGACGGATTTTTGTAGATCTTGACGAATTAAAACGATTTTTTTTTTTTGATATTACGCTTAGTTTGCGAGATATCGATACTTAATAAATGCTTGGTAAAAGCGGAAGGAGAGGATGAAAAGTTTTTAATTTTTTTATTTTTCTCGGCACTATATATAACTTTTCTTATTTCAGAACTACAAATTCATTGGAATGGAAATTAAGAGGTTGAGGAAAGGATGGAAATCACGGACACAAAAAATATTCCGAAGCCAAAGATTTCATCCACCAAACAAAAGGGTAGGTCAAACTTTAAACTTTTCAATGTTTGAATTTTTTTTTTCTTTGGGGTGAAAACCAACGGAAAATTCGTTGTAAATTTGCCAGAATTACAAATATCTTATTTCATCCACCAAACAAGGGTAGGTCAAACTTAAGTTTGTCAATGTTTGTAATTTTTTTTGTTTGGGGTGAAAACCAACGGAAAATTCATTGTAAACTTTCCAGAATTACGAATATCTTATTTCAGAATTGCAAATTCAAGGGAATGAAAATTAAGAGGGTGGAAATCACGAATGCAGAAAATATCCCAAACACAACGATTTCATCTACCTAACAAGGGTAGGTCAAAGTTTCAGTTTTTCAATGTTTGCAAATTTTTTTCTGAAGGAAAATTCGTTGAAAATTATCCAAAATTAAAAATATTTTTTTTGTCACTTTTTCACCCTGAAAAAGGGAAGTTATGCCAGTTGTTGATTGAAGAGGTTTTTTTTTTCATATACCTGCGGAAGCCAGTAATTATTTATTACGTCACTTAAAAGACGAGGGTGCCAATGGGGGAAAGATCCAAAAAGGGTCATTTGGGAAAAAAAATTGTGCAATTAATTTTCAAGTTCCGTTATTTACGAATGAAACCACCTGTTTTTGGTCTCCTCGAAAGGAATTATTTAGCAAAATATATTTTTTTAGTCCATTATATCAGCACCGCACCAAAGTGGAACTGTTAAAGTTTTAAGGCTCTTTTTAGGGTTGAAATTTTATCAAAATCTTTGCAATAGCACTATCTTCTTGTATCCCATTATTGGTCCAAAAGATATCGGTTAAGCACCAATTTTTCCGCCTAGAGAAAAACATTTTTTTTCTCGAGTTTCCTAATCGATTTTCTGTGCGATGATTTCTGTGAGTTGATTTCTTTTTTTCGTTATATTTTCTACGGCTCAGTACACAATGGCAAGGTTATGGCTGAGTGATGGAGTCTTGATTTCGATGCTTCTTCACTTGAGTGTTATGTTATTCGATGGACAACATAGCTAGGGAATAGGAACAAGATACGCATTGCGGATCAGATTCCAAGATAAACGCATTGTTTTCCTCCATCCATCGTTGAGGAAAAGCCAAACTGGTTATGATATAAGTCACAAATATTATGGAAACATATTCTCAACAATCTGGTTAATTATATCATATCTGCCAACAATCACAACTTACGTTTCTAATTAAATGCAAAAATTAATTAATTTGCATCCACTTGATAACAATGGTAGTTTCCGCACGAAAATTTCCACACATAGTCTTAGTGACTACAACACTGAATTTTTGAAAAATTTTTTTTTTCTTTCACTTAACACTTTTATCAACAACCAAAAAAGCACTCACAAATAATTCCACTTATTCCGGTCAGGGGAAAAAATCGAAAATTTCCGTAGGCCAACCGACAAAAAAGTCATCCATGGTTTGCACAAGCAAATGCAACAATCAGCCACGAAAGAACACGAGCAATAATGGTTCCAATTGTTGGAGAAAAACTTTTATTTTAGAGTTGAGAATTTTCTGTAATGGATAGACGAAAATCGCGCGTGTTTATTTTCGAGAGTTAATGGGACCCGTAAGTACGTAGTATCGCAACTGACAGTTGCGGAATGACCGTTGTTTCGGAGACTACATTGTATAAAAGACAGTGGAAGTAACAACCGTAAGGTAATCTTTCTCTTCATACAACATACACCTGTTGTTCATCGAACCAAAGACCAAAGCCGGCAGTGGGGATTTTGCCTTCACTCCAACACTACACATCCACGTAAAACGTACAAATTTTCAGCCCAAAAGCTCACCAAAAAAGCTTTCAAATTATGACTATTTATTGCCAAAAACCTGGCTTGATTGATCCAAAAATAATCCCAAAAGAAATCGTATTAGTTCAACTAAATGGAGCGAAATTTCAAAAGTTAAAATTTTTCAAATCCAAAAAATTTAAAAAAAATGACTTAAAAAAATATTTCTTTAAATTTTCTTTGAAAAAAATTTAGTGATCTAAAAAAAATACGCGATTTTTCAATGATTTTCCTGAAAAATTTCAAAAGAAAGTATCAACACGAACAACGTCTTATAGTCAAATATTAGTTTTAAAAATTTTTTTTTGGGTTTTTTTAGAGCTAAATTTAGGCCGAAAGGAAGTGGTTATGTTAATTTGAAAAGGTGAGATTGACTGAGAAATCCCACAGAAAGGGTTTCTTCTTGTCGTTTTTTATTTTTATTTTGGCTGCGGACCGTAACGTTGTTTCTTTGGGGTAGGTCGTGGTTACCTGTCCAGTTTCAAGTTTTTTATGGTCCACCTTTTCGATTGTTTATTTGTGCAAGCTGGTTTTCACATCAACATTTATTATGTAACTGCAACTTGCATCAATTCCGTACCGTCGGTCATTCACCATTAATGCCATTCAACTATTGCAAAACGATGCACATTTTTCGTTTTAATTTTAAGCACTATATTAAAATAAAAAGCATAAATAATTTATTTTCGTGGACGAAGAAAAAATTCTTCATTACATGTACAGAAATTAGAATTTGTATGAATACTTTTGAGGGAAATATCACTTTGTTAATTGTAACGTGTAGGCGACCAAACGCACATATATGTAAGCACAATGGACTATATTTATGCCCTAAAATTTAAGTCGGCGTTGACTTTACCTTTAATACAAAAACATCATATACGAAAATAAATACAGCAAGTATACGAACTCTGTAAGAATAAAACAAAACATCAACGAAAGAAAGAGGAAAAAAATAGTTTTAAGGCCTAAAAAATAGACAGGAATGAAGAAATTATTTACAATCGTCTTAATAAAAATATGGGAAACGAATAGCACGAATTTGGATTCTATTGTAACTGGAGCCAGTAATATAAAAATAAAAAAAAATGGTTCATGTAGGAATCGAACCTACGACCTTCGCCTAGCAATTGAATGCGATGCTCATACCAACCGAGCTTATGAACCGATAATTAATACTCAATAAATAAGCATTATAAACAAATGTTCTACCATGCATTAATCAATGAAGATAATTCAGGATATATCACGATAAAAAAAACATTATCAACTTAGTATAACAATCCCAGTTTAAATCATAAAAGATAATTTTTTTTTTCATAATAATATCTACGTGGTATTTCCTCGGTAGAATATTTGCAATGAAGAATCCACAAAAATAAATGCTATTTTTAAACCATGATTAAAAAATAGAATTTTATTGAAAAACTAAAGAAATCAAATCTATGAATAAATGTAAAATAAAAATGGATTCATTGTTGAATGACTAATGTTTGTTTTTACAATTACCTAACTATCCAAATATGTATAGGAAATGACGCCAAGAGGGTATCTGGTCGATATCTGCCATACACGTGGCTTGTTTTCGGAAAAATTTGCACAGCATGTACAAAAGGACGTATACTTTCAATTGGCATGCTTAGAAAACTTTTTTGAAATTTTCGATTTCCGTGAAAAATCAACGATGGTTAACCCATGGATTTCTTCACGACGAAAAATGATTTCTTCTGCCACTTTGATGGTCGATATCTGCCATACACGTGGCTTGTTTTCGGAAAAATTTGCACAGCATGTACAAAAGGACGTAAACTTTCAATTGGCATGCTTAGAAAACTTTTTTGAAATTTTCGATTTCCGTGAAAAATCAACGATGGTTAACCCATGGATTTCTTCACGACGAAAAATGATTTCTTCTGCCACTTTGATGGTCGATATCTGCCATACACGTGGCTTGTTTTCGGAAAAATTTGCACAGCATGTACAAAAGGACGTATACTTTCAATTGGCATGCTTAGAAAACTTTTTTGAAATTTTCGATTTCCGTGAAAAATCAACGATGGTTAACCCATGGATTTCTTCACGACGAAAAATGATTTCTTCTGCCACTTTGATGGTCGATATCTGCCATACACGTGGCTTGTTTTCGGAAAAATTTGCACAGCATGTACAAAAGGACGTAAACTTTCAATTGGCATGCTTAGAAAACTTTTTTGAAATTTTCGATTTCCGTGAAAAATCAACGATGGTTAACCCATGGATTTCTTCACGACGAAAAATGATTTCTTCTGCCACTTTGATGGTCGATATCTGCCATACACGTGGCTTGTTTTCGAAAAAATTTGCACAGCATGTACAAAAGGACGTATACTTTCAATTGGCATGCTTAGAAAACTTTTTTGATATTTTCGATTTCCGTGAAAAATCAACGATGGTTAACCCATGGATTTCTTCACGACGAAAAATGATTTCTTCTGCCACTTTGATGGTCGATATCTGCCATACACGTGGCTTGTTTTCGGAAAAATTTGCACAGCATGTACAAAAGGACGTATACTTTCAATTGGCATGCTTAGAAAACTTTTTTGAAATTTTCGATTTCCGTGAAAAATCAACGATGGTTAACCCATGGATTTCTTCACGACGAAAAATGATTTCTTCTGCCACTTTGATGGTCGATATCTGCCATACACGTGGCTTGTTTTCGGAAAAATTTGCACAGCATGTACAAAAGGACGTATACTTTCAATTGGCATGCTAAGAAAACTTTTTTGAAATTTTCGATTTCCGTGAAAAATCAACGATGGTTAACCCATGGATTTCTTCACGACGAAAAATGATTTCTTCTGCCACTTTGATGGTCGATATCTGCCATACACGTGGCTTGTTTTCAGAAAAATTTGCACAGCATGTACAAAAGGACGTATACTTTCAATTGGCATGCTTAGAAAACTTTTTTGAAATTTTCGATTTCCGTGAAAAATCAACGATGGTTAACCCATGGATTTCTTCACGACGAAAAATGATTTCTTCTGCCACTTTGATGGTCGATATCTGCCATACACGTGGCTTGTTTTCAGAAAAATTTGCACAGCATGTACAAAAGGACGTATACTTTCAATTGGCATGCTTAGAAAACTTTTTTGAAATTTTCGATTTCCGTGAAAAATCAACGATGGTTAATCCATGGATTTCTTCACGACGAAAAATGATTTCTTCTGCCACTTTGATGGTCGATATCTGCCATACACGTGGCTTGTTTTCGGAAAAATTTGCACAGCATGTACAAAAGGACGTATACTTTCAATTGGCATGCTTAGAAAACTTTTTTGAAATTTTCGATTTCCGTGAAAAATCAACGATGGTTAACCCATGGATTTCTTCACGACGAAAAATGATTTCTTCTGCCACTTTGATGGTCGATATCTGCCATACACGTGGCTTGTTTTTGGAAAAATTTGCACAGCATGTACAAAAGGACGTATACTTTCAATTGGCATGCTTAGAAAACTTTTTTGAAATTTTCGATTTCCGTGAAAAATCAACGATGGTTAACCCATGGATTTCTTCACGATGAAAAATGATTTCTTCTGCCACTTTGATGGTCGATATCAGCCATACACGTGGCTTGTTTTCGGAAAAATTTGCACAGCATGTACAAAAGGACGTATACTTTCAATTGGCATGCTAAGAAAACTTTTTTGAAATTTTCGATTTCCGTGAAAAATCAACGATGGTTAACCCATGGATTTCTTCACGACGAAAAATGATTTCTTCTGCCACTTTGATGGTCGATATCTGCCATACACGTGGCTTGTTTTCGGAAAAATTTGCACAGCATGTACAAAAGGACGTATACTTTCAATTGGCATGCTTAGAAAACTTTTTTGATATTTTCGATTTCCGTGAAAAATCAACGATGGTTAACCCATGGATTTCTTCACGACGAAAAATGATTTCTTCTGCCACTTTGATGGTCGATATCTGCCATACACGTGGCTTGTTTTCGGAAAAATTTGCACAGCATGTACAAAAGGACGTATACTTTCAATTGGCATGCTTAGAAAACTTTTTTGAAATTTTCGATTTCCGTGAAAAATCAACGATGGTTAACCCATGGATTTCTTCACGACGAAAAATGATTTCTTCTGCCACTTTGATGGTCGATATCTGCCATACACGTGGCTTGTTTTCGGAAAAATTTGCACAGCATGTACAAAAGGACGTATACTTTCAATTGGCATGCTAAGAAAACTTTTTTGAAATTTTCGATTTCCGTGAAAAATCAACGATGGTTAACCCATGGATTTCTTCACGACGAAAAATGATTTCTTCTGCCACTTTGATGGTCGATATCTGCCATACACGTGGCTTGTTTTCGGAAAAATTTGCACAGCATGTACAAAAGGACGTATACTTTCAATTGGCATGCTTAGAAAACTTTTTTGATATTTTCGATTTCCGTGAAAAATCAACGATGGTTAACCCATGGATTTCTTCACGACGAAAAATGATTTCTTCTGCCACTTTGATGGTCGATATCTGCCATACACGTGGCTTGTTTTCGGAAAAATTTGCACAGCATGTACAAAAGGACGTATACTTTCATTTGGCATGCTTAGAAAACTTTTTTGAAATTTTCGATTTCCGTGAAAAATCAACGATGGTTAACCCATGGATTTCTTCACGACGAAAAATGATTTCTTCTGCCACTTTGATGGTCGATATCTGCCATACACGTGGCTTGTTTTCGGAAAAATTTGCACAGTATGTACAAAAGGACGTATACTTTCAATTGGCATGCTAAGAAAACTTTTTTGAAATTTTCGATTTCCGTGAAAAATCAACGATGGTTAACCCATGGATTTCTTCACGACGAAAAATGATTTCTTCTGCCACTTTGATGGTCGATATCTGCCATACACGTGGCTTGTTTTCAGAAAAATTTGCACAGCATGTACAAAAGGACGTATACTTTCAATTGGCATGCTTAGAATACTTTTTTGAAATTTTCGATTTCCGTGAAAAATCAACGATGGTTAATCCATGGATTTCTTCACGACGAAAAATGATTTCTTCTGCCACTTTGATGGTCGATATCTGCCATACACGTGGCTTGTTTTCGGAAAAATTTGCACAGCATGTACAAAAGGACGTATACTTTCAATTGGCATGCTTAGAAAACTTTTTTGAAATTTTCGATTTCCGTGAAAAATCAACGATGGTTAACCCATGGATTTCTTCACGACGAAAAATGATTTCTTCTGCCACTTTGATGGTCGATATCTGCCATACACGTGGCTTGTTTTTGGAAAAATTTGCACAGCATGTACAAAAGGACGTATACTTTCAATTGGCATGCTTAGAAAACTTTTTTGAAATTTTCGATTTCCGTGAAAAATCAACGATGGTTAACCCATGGATTTCTTCACGATGAAAAATGATTTCTTCTGCCATTTTGATGGTCGATATCAGCCATACACGTGGCTTGTTTTCGGAAAAATTTGCACAGCATGTACAAAAGGACGTATACTTTCAATTGGCATGCTAAGAAAACTTTTTTGAAATTTTCGATTTCCGTGAAAAATCAACGATGGTTAACCCATGGATTTCTTCACGACGAAAAATGATTTCTTCTGCCACTTTGATGGTCGATATCTGCCATACACGTGGCTTGTTTTCGGAAAAATTTGCACAGCATGTACAAAAGGACGTATACTTTCAATTGGCATGCTTAGAAAACTTTTTTGATATTTTCGATTTCCGTGAAAAATCAACGATGGTTAACCCATGGATTTCTTCACGACGAAAAATGATTTCTTCTGCCACTTTGATGGTCGATATCTGCCATACACGTGGCTTGTTTTCGGAAAAATTTGCACAGCATGTACAAAAGGACGTATACTTTCAATTGGCATGCTTAGAAAACTTTTTTGAAATTTTCGATTTCCGTGAAAAATCAACGATGGTTAACCCATGGATTTCTTCACGACGAAAAATGATTTCTTCTGCCACTTTGATGGTCGATATCTGCCATACACGTGGCTTGTTTTCGGAAAAATTTGCACAGCATGTACAAAAGGACGTATACTTTCAATTGGCATGCTAAGAAAACTTTTTTGAAATTTTCGATTTCCGTGAAAAATCAACGATGGTTAACCCATGGATTTCTTCACGACGAAAAATGATTTCTTCTGCCACTTTGATGGTCGATATCTGCCATACACGTGGCTTGTTTTCGGAAAAATTTGCACAGCATGTACAAAAGGACGTATACTTTCAATTGGCATGCTTAGAAAACTTTTTTGATATTTTCGATTTCCGTGAAAAATCAACGATGGTTAACCCATGGATTTCTTCACGACGAAAAATGATTTCTTCTGCCACTTTGATGGTCGATATCTGCCATACACGTGGCTTGTTTTCGGAAAAATTTGCACAGCATGTACAAAAGGACGTATACTTTCATTTGGCATGCTTAGAAAACTTTTTTGAAATTTTCGATTTCCGTGAAAAATCAACGATGGTTAACCCATGGATTTCTTCACGACGAAAAATGATTTCTTCTGCCACTTTGATGGTCGATATCTGCCATACACGTGGCTTGTTTTCGGAAAAATTTGCACAGTATGTACAAAAGGACGTATACTTTCAATTGGCATGCTAAGAAAACTTTTTTGAAATTTTCGATTTCCGTGAAAAATCAACGATGGTTAACCCATGGATTTCTTCACGACGAAAAATGATTTCTTCTGCCACTTTGATGGTCGATATCTGCCATACACGTGGCTTGTTTTCAGAAAAATTTGCACAGCATGTACAAAAGGACGTATACTTTCAATTGGCATGCTTAGAAAACTTTTTTGAAATTTTCGATTTCCGTGAAAAATCAACGATGGTTAATCCATGGATTTCTTCACGACGAAAAATGATTTCTTCTGCCACTTTGATGGTCGATATCTGCCATACACGTGGCTTGTTTTCGGAAAAATTTGCCCAGCATGTACAAAAGGACGTATACTTTCAATTGGCATGCTTAGAAAACTTTTTTGAAATTTTCGATTTCCGTGAAAAATCAACGATGGTTAACCCATGGATTTCTTCACGACGAAAAATGATTTCTTCTGCCACTTTGATGGTCGATATCTGCCATACACGTGGCTTGTTTTCTGAAAAATTTGCACAGCATGTACAAAAGGACGTATACTTTCAATTGGCATGCTTAGAAAACTTTTTTGAAATTTTCGATTTCCGTGAAAAATCAACGATGGTTAACCCATGGATTTCTTCACGACGAAAAATGATTTCTTCTGCCACTTTGATGGTCGATATCTGCCATACACGTGGCTTGTTTTCGGAAAAATTTGCACAGCATGTACAAAAGGACGTATACTTTCAATTGGCATGCTTAGAAAACTTTTTTGAAATTTTCGATTTCCGTGAAAAATCAACGATGGTTAACCCATGGATTTCTTCACGACGAAAAATGATTTCTTCTGCCACTTTGATGGTCGATATCTGCCATACACGTCGCTTGTTTTCGGAAAAATTTGCACAGCATGTACAAAAGGACGTATACTTTCAATTGGCATGCTTCGAAAACTTTTTTGAAATTTTCGATTTCCGTGAAAAATCAACGATGGTTAACCCATGGATTTCTTCACGACGAAAAATGATTTCTTCTGCCACTTTGATGGTCGATATCTGCCATACACGTGGCTTGTTTTCGGAAAAATTTGCACAGCATGTACAAAAGGACGTATACTTTCAATTGGCATGCTTAGAAAACTTTTTTGAAATTTTCGATTTCCGTGAAAAATCAACGATGGTTAACCCATGGATTTCTTCACGACGAAAAATGATTTCTTCTGCCACTTTGATGGTCGATATCTGCCATACACGTGGCTTGTTTTCGGAAAAATTTGCACAGCATGTACAAAAGGACGTATACTTTCAATTGGCATGCTTAGAAAACTTTTTTGAAATTTTCGATTTCCGTGAAAAATCAACGATGGTTAACCCATGGATTTCTTCACGACGAAAAATGATTTCTTCTGCCACTTTGATGGTCGATATCTGCCATACACGTGGCTTGTTTTCGGAAAAATTTGCACAGCATGTACAAAAGGACGTATACTTTCAATTGGCATGCTAAGAAAACTTTTTTGAAATTTTCGATTTCCGTGAAAAATCAACGATGGTTAACCCATGGATTTCTTCTCGACGAAAAATGATTTCTTCTGCCACTTTGATGGTCGATATCTGCCATACACGTGGCTTGTTTTCAGAAAAATTTGCACAGCATGTACAAAAGGACGTATACTTTCAATTGGCATGCTTAGAAAACTTTTTTGAAATTTTCGATTTCCGTGAAAAATCAACGATGGTTAATCCATGGATTTCTTCACGACGAAAAATGATTTCTTCTGCCACTTTGATGGTCGATATCTGCCATACACGTGGCTTGTTTTCGGAAAAATTTGCACAGCATGTACAAAAGGACGTATACTTTCAATTGGCATGCTTAGAAAACTTTTTTGAAATTTTCGATTTCCGTGAAAAATCAACGATGGTTAACCCATGGATTTCTTCACGACGAAAAATGATTTCTTCTGCCACTTTGATGGTCGATATCTGCCATACACGTGGCTTGTTTTTGGAAAAATTTGCACAGCATGTACAAAAGGACGTATACTTTCAATTGGCATGCTTAGAAAACTTTTTTGAAATTTTCGATTTCCGTGAAAAATCAACGATGGTTAACCCATGGATTTCTTCACGATGAAAAATGATTTCTTCTGCCACTTTGATGGTCGATATCAGCCATACACGTGGCTTGTTTTCGGAAAAATTTGCACAGCATGTACAAAAAGACGTATACTTTCAATTGGCATGCTAAGAAAACTTTTTTGAAATTTTCGATTTCCGTGAAAAATCAACGATGGTTAACCCATGGATTTCTTCACGACGAAAAATGATTTCTTCTGCCACTTTGATGGTCGATATCTGCCATACACGTGGCTTGTTTTCGGAAAAATTTGCACAGCATGTACAAAAGGACGTATACTTTCAATTGGCATGCTTAGAAAACTTTTTTGATATTTTCGATTTCCGTGAAAAATCAACGATGGTTAACCCATGGATTTCTTCACGACGAAAAATGATTTCTTCTGCCACTTTGATGGTCGATATCTGCCATACACGTGGCTTGTTTTCGGAAAAATTTGCACAGCATGTACAAAAGGACGTATACTTTCATTTGGCATGCTTAGAAAACTTTTTTGAAATTTTCGATTTCCGTGAAAAATCAACGATGGTTAACCCATGGATTTCTTCACGACGAAAAATGATTTCTTCTGCCACTTTGATGGTCGATATCTGCCATACACGTGGCTTGTTTTCGGAAAAATTTGCACAGTATGTACAAAAGGACGTATACTTTCAATTGGCATGCTAAGAAAACTTTTTTGAAATTTTCGATTTCCGTGAAAAATCAACGATGGTTAACCCATGGATTTCTTCACGACGAAAAATGATTTCTTCTGCCACTTTGATGGTCGATATCTGCCATACACGTGGCTTGTTTTCAGAAAAATTTGCACAGCATGTACAAAAGGACGTATACTTTCAATTGGCATGCTTAGAAAACTTTTTTGAAATTTTCGATTTCCGTGAAAAATCAACGATGGTTAACCCATGGATTTCTTCACGACGAAAAATGATTTCTTCTGCCACTTTGATGGTCGATATCTGCCATACACGTGGCTTGTTTTCTGAAAAATTTGCACAGCATGTACAAAAGGACGTATACTTTCAATTGGCATGCTTAGAAAACTTTTTTGAAATTTTCGATTTCCGTGAAAAATCAACGATGGTTAACCCATGGATTTCTTCACGACGAAAAATGATTTCTTCTGCCACTTTGATGGTCGATATCTGCCATACACGTGGCTTGTTTTCGGAAAAATTTGCACAGCATGTACAAAAGGACGTATACTTTCAATTGGCATGCTTAGAAAACTTTTTTGAAATTTTCGATTTCCGTGAAAAATCAACGATGGTTAACCCATGGATTTCTTCACGACGAAAAATGATTTCTTCTGCCACTTTGATGGTCGATATCTGCCATACACGTGGCTTGTTTTCGGAAAAATTTGCACAGCATGTACAAAAGAACGTATACTATCAATAGGCATGCTTAGAAAACTTTTTTGAAATTTTCGATTTCCGTGAAAAATCAACGATGGTTAACCCATGGATTTCTTCACGACGAAAAATGATTTCTTCTGCCACTTTGATGGTCGATATCTGCCATACACGTCGCTTGTTTTCGGAAAAATTTGCACAGCATGTACAAAAGGACGTATACTTTCAATTGGCATGCTTAGAAAACTTTTTTGAAATTTTCGATTTCCGTGAAAAATCAACGATGGTTAACCCATGGATTTCTTCACGACGAAAAATGATTTCTTCTGCCACTTTGATGGTCGATATCTGCCATACACGTGGCTTGTTTTCGGAAAAATTTGCACAGCATGTACAAAAGGACGTATACTTTCAATTGGCATGCTTAGAAAACTTTTTTGATATTTTCGATTTCCGTGAAAAATCAACGATGGTTAACCCATGGATTTCTTCACGACGAAAAATGATTTCTTCTGCCACTTTGATGGCCGATATCTGCCATACACGCGGCTTGTTTTCGGAAAAATTTGCACAGCATGTACAAAAGGACGTATACTTTCAATTGGCATGCTTAGAAAACTTTTTTGAAATTTTCGATTTCCGTGAAAAATCAACGATGGTTAACCCATGGATTTCTTCACGACGAAAAATGATTTCTTCTGCCACTTTGATGGTCGATATCTGCCTTACACGTTGCTTGTTTTCGGAAAAATTTGCACAGCATGTACAAAAGGACGTATACTATCAATTGGCATGCTAAGAAAACTTTTTTGAAATTTTCGATTTCCGTGAAAAATCAACGATGGTTAACCCATGGATTTCTTCACGACGAAAAATGATTTCTTCTGCCACTTTGATGGTCGATATCTGCCATACACGTGGCTTGTTTTCGAAAAAATTTGCACAGCATGTACAAAAGGACGTATACTTTCAATTGGCATGCTTAGAAAACTTTTTTGATATTTTCGATTTCCGTGAAAAATCAACGATGGTTAACCCATGGATTTCTTCACGACGAAAAATGATTTCTTCTGCCACTTTGATGGTCGATATCTGCCATACACGTGGCTTGTTTTCGGAAAAATTTGCACAGCATGTACAAAAGGACGTATACTTTCAATTGGCATGCTTAGAAAACTTTTTTGAAATTTTCGATTTCCGTGAAAAATCAACGATGGTTAACCCATGGATTTCTTGACGACGAAAAATGATTTCTTCTGCCACTTTGATGGTCGATATCTGCCATACACGTGGCTTGTTTTCGGAAAAATTTGCACAGCATGTACAAAAGGACGTATACTTTCAATTGGCATGCTTAGAAAACTTTTTTGAAATTTTCGATTTCCGTGAAAAATCAACGATGGTTAACCCATGGATTTCTTCACGACGAAAAATGATTTCTTCTGCCACTTTGATGGTCGATATCTGCCATACACGTGGCTTGTTTTCGGAAAAATTTGCACAGCATGTACAAAAGGACGTATACTTTCAATTGGCATGCTTAGGAAACTTTTTTGATATTTTCGATTTCCGTGAAAAATCAACGATGGTTAACCCATGGATTTCTTCACGACGAAAAATGATTTCTTCTGCCACTTTGATGGTCGATATCTGCCTTACACGTTGCTTGTTTTCGGAAAAATTTGCACAGCATGTACAAAAGGACGTATACTTTCAATTGGCATGCTTAGAAAACTTTTTTGAAATTTTCGATTTCCGTGAAAAATCAACGATGGTTAACCCATGGATTTCTTCACGACGAAAAATGATTTCTTCTGCCACTTTGATGGTCGATATCTGCCATACACGTGGCTTGTTTTCGGAAAAATTTGCACAGCATGTACAAAAGAACGTATACTATCAATAGGCATGCTTAGAAAACTTTTTTGAAATTTTCGATTTCCGTGAAAAATCAACGATGGTTAACCCATGGATTTCTTCACGACGAAAAATGATTTCTTCTGCCACTTTGATGGTCGATATCTGCCATACACGTCGCTTGTTTTCGGAAAAATTTGCACAGCATGTACAAAAGGACGTATACTTTCAATTGGCATGCTTAGAAAACTTTTTTGAAATTTTCGATTTCAGTGAAAAATCAACGATGGTTAACCCATGGATTTCTTCACGACGAAAAATGATTTCTTCTGCCAGTTTGATGGCCGATATCTGCCATACACGCGGCTTGTTTTCGGAAAAATTTGCACAGCATGTACAAAAGGACGTATACTTTCAATTGGCATGCTTAGGAAACTTTTTTGATATTTTCGATTTCCGTGAAAAATCAACGATGGTTAACCCATGGATTTCTTCACGACGAAAAATGATTTCTTCTGCCACTTTGATGGTCGATATCTGCCATACACGTGGCTTGTTTTCGGAAAAATTTGCACAGCATGTACAAAAGGACGTATACTTTCAATTGGCATGCTTAGAAAACTTTTTTGAAATTTTCGATTTCCGTGAAAAATCAACGATGGTTAACCCATGGATTTCTTCACGACGAAAAATGATTTCTTCTGCCACTTTGATGGTCGATATCTGCCATACACGTGGCTTGTTTTCGGAAAAATTTGCACAGCATGTACAAAAGGACGTATACTTTCAATTGGCATGCTTAGAAAACTTTTTTGAAATTTTCGATTTCCGTGAAAAATCAACGATGGTTAACCCATGGATTTCTTCACGACGAAAAATGATTTCTTCTGCCACTTTGATGGTCGATATCTGCCATACACGTGGCTTGTTTTCGGAAAAATTTGCACAGCATGTACAAAAGGACGTATACTTTCAATTGGCATGCTAAGAAAACTTTTTTGAAATTTTCGATTTCCGTGAAAAATCAACGATGGTTAACCCATGGATTTCTTCACGACGAAAAATGATTTCTTCTGCCACTTTGATGGTCGATATCTGCCATACACGTGGCTTGTTTTCGGAAAAATTTGCACAGCATGTACAAAAGGACGTATACTTTCAATTGGCATGCTTAGAAAACTTTTTTGATATTTTCGATTTCAGTGAAAAATCAACGATGGTTAACCCATGGATTTCTTCACGACGAAAAATGATTTCTTCTGCCAGTTTGATGGCCGATATCTGCCATACACGCGGCTTGTTTTCGGAAAAATTTGCACAGCATGTACAAAAGGACGTATACTTTCAATTGGCATGCTTAGAAAACTTTTTTGAAATTTTCGATTTCCGTGAAAAATCAACGATGGTTAACCCATGGATTTCTTCACGACGAAAAATGATTTCTTCTGCCACTTTGATGGTCGATATCTGCCTTACACGTTGCTTGTTTACGGAAAAATTTGCACAGCATGTACAAAAGGACGTATACTTTCAATTGGCATGCTAAGAAAACTTTTTTGAAATTTTCGATTTCCGTGAAAAATCAACGATGGTTAACCCATGGATTTCTTCACGACGAAAAATGATTTCTTCTGCCACTTTGATGGTCGATATCTGCCATACACGTGGCTTGTTTTCGGAAAAATTTGCACAGCATGTACAAAAGGACGTATACTTTCATTTGGCATGCTTAGAAAACTTTTTTGATATTTTCGATTTCCGTGAAAAATCAACGATGGTTAACCCATGGATTTCTTCACGACGAAAAATGATTTCTTCTGCCACTTTGATGGTCGATATCTGCCATACACGTGGCTTGTTTTCGGAAAAATTTGCACAGCATGTACAAAAGGACGTATACTTTCAATTGGCATGCTTAGAAAACTTTTTTGAAATTTTCGATTTCCGTGAAAAATCAACGATGGTTAACCCATGGATTTCTTGACGACGAAAAATGATTTCTTCTGCCACTTTGATGGTCGATATCTGCCATACACGTGGCTTGTTTTCGGAAAAATTTGCACAGCATGTACAAAAGGACGTATACTTTCAATTGGCATGCTTAGAAAACTTTTTTGAAATTTTCGATTTCCGTGAAAAATCAACGATGGTTAACCCATGGATTTCTTCACGACGAAAAATGATTTCTTCTGCCACTTTGATGGTCGATATCTGCCATACACGTGGCTTGTTTTCGGAAAAATTTGCACAGCATGTACAAAAGGACGTATACTTTCAATTGGCATGCTTAGAAAACTTTTTTGAAATTTTCGATATCCGTGAAAAATCAACGATGGTTAACCCATGGATTTCTTCACGACGAAAAATGATTTCTTCTGCCACTTTGATGGTCGATATCTGCCATACACGTGGCTTGTTTTCGGAAAAATTGGCACAGCATGTACAAAAGGACGTATACTTTCAATTGGCATGCTTAGAAAACTTTTTTGAAATTTTCGATTTCCGTGAAAAATCAACGATGGTTAACCCATGGATTTCTTCACGACGAAAAATGATTTCTTCTGCTACTTTGATGGTCGATATCTGCCATACACGTGGCTTGTTTTCGGAAAAATTTGCACAGCATGTACAAAAGGACGTATACTTTCAATTGGCATGCTAAGAAAACTTTTTTGAAATTTTCGATTTCCGTGAAAAATCAACGATGGTTAACCCATGGATTTCTTCACGACGAAAAATGATTTCTTCTGCCACTTTGATGGTCGATATCTGCCATACACGTGGCTTGTTTTCAGAAAAATTTGCACAGCATGTACAAAAGGACGTATACTTTCAATTGGCATGCTTAGAAAACTTTTTTGAAATTTTCGATTTCCGTGAAAAATCAACGATGGTTAATCCATGGATTTCTTCACGACGAAAAATGATTTCTTCTGCCACTTTGATGGTCGATATCTGCCATACACGTGGCTTGTTTTCGGAAAAATTTGCACAGCATGTACAAAAGGACGTATACTTTCAATTGGCATACTTAGAAAACTTTTTTGATATTTTCGATTTCCGTGAAAAATCAACGATGGTTAACCCATGGATTTCTTCACGACGAAAAATGATTTCTTCTGCCACTTTGATGGTCGATATCTGCCATACACGTGGCTTGTTTTCGGAAAAATTTGCACAGCATGTACAAAAGGACGTATACTTTCAATTGGCATGCTTAGAAAACTTTTTTGAAATTTTCGATTTCCGTGAAAAATCAACGATGGTTAACCCATGGATTTCTTCACGACGAAAAATGATTTCTTCTGCCACTTTGATGGTCGATATCTGCCATACACGTGGCTTGTTTTCGGAAAAATTTGCACAGCATGTACAAAAGGACGTATACTTTCAATTGGCATGCTTAGAAAACTTTTTTGAAATTTTCGATTTCCGTGAAAAATCAACGATGGTTAACCCATGGATTTCTTCACGACGAAAAATGATTTCTTCTGCCACTTTGATGGTCGATATCTGCCATACACGTGGCTTGTTTTCGGAAAAATTTGCACAGCATGTACAAAAGGACGTATACTTTCAATTGGCATGCTTAGAAAACTTTTTGATATTTTCGATTTCCGTGAAAAATCAACGATGGTTAACCCATGGATTTCTTCACGACGAAAAATGATTTCTTCTGCCACTTTGATGGTCGATATCTGCCATACACGTGGCTTGTTTTCGGAAAAATTTGCACAGCATGTACAAAAGGACGTATACTTTCAATTGGCATGCTTAGAAAACTTTTTTGAAATTTTCGATTTCCGTGAAAAATCAACGATGGTTAACCCATGGATTTCTTGACGACGAAAAATGATTTCTTCTGCCACTTTGATGGTCGATATCTGCCATACACGTGGCTTGTTTTCGGAAAAATTTGCACAGCATGTACAAAAGGACGTATACTTTCAATTGGCATGCTTAGAAAACTTTTTTGAAATTTTCGATTTCCGTGAAAAATCAACGATGGTTAACCCATGGATTTCTTCACGACGAAAAATGATTTCTTCTGCCACTTTGATGGTCGATATCTGCCATACACGTGGCTTGTTTTCGGAAAAATTTGCACAGCATGTACAAAAGGACGTATACTTTCAATTGGCATGCTTAGAAAACTTTTTTGAAATTTTCGATATCCGTGAAAAATCAACGATGGTTAACCCATGGATTTCTTCACGACGAAAAATGATTTCTTCTGCCACTTTGATGGTCGATATCTGCCATACACGTGGCTTGTTTTCGGAAAAATTGGCACAGCATGTACAAAAGGACGTATACTTTCAATTGGCATGCTTAGAAAACTTTTTTGAAATTTTCGATTTCCGTGAAAAATCAACGATGGTTAACCCATGGATTTCTTCACGACGAAAAATGATTTCTTCTGCCACTTTGATGGTCGATATCTGCCATACACGTGGCTTGTTTTCGGAAAAATTTGCACAGCATGTACAAAAGGACGTATACTTTCAATTGGCATGCTAAGAAAACTTTTTTGAAATTTTCGATTTCCGTGAAAAATCAACGATGGTTAACCCATGGATTTCTTCACGACGAAAAATGATTTCTTCTGCCACTTTGATGGTCGATATCTGCCATACACGTGGCTTGTTTTCAGAAAAATTTGCACAGCATGTACAAAAGGACGTATACTTTCAATTGGCATGCTTAGAAAACTTTTTTGAAATTTTAGATTTCCGTGAAAAATCAACGATGGTTAATCCATGGATTTCTTCACGACGAAAAATGATTTCTTCTGCCACTTTGATGGTCGATATCTGCCATACACGTGGCTTGTTTTCGGAAAAATTTGCACAGCATGTACAAAAGGACGTATACTTTCAATTGGCATGCTTAGAAAACTTTTTTGATATTTTCGATTTCCGTGAAAAATCAACGATGGTTAACCCATGGATTTCTTCACGACGAAAAATGATTTCTTCTGCCACTTTGATGGTCGATATCTGCCATACACGTGGCTTGTTTTCGGAAAAATTTGCACAGCATGTACAAAAGGACGTATACTTTCAATTGGCATGCTTAGAAAACTTTTTTGAAATTTTCGATTTCCGTGAAAAATCAACGATGGTTAACCCATGGATTTCTTCACGACGAAAAATGATTTCTTCTGCCACTTTGATGGTCGATATCTGCCATACACGTGGCTTGTTTTCGGAAAAATTTGCACAGCATGTACAAAAGGACGTATACTTTCAATTGGCATGCTTAGAAAACTTTTTTGAAATTTTCGATTTCCGTGAAAAATCAACGATGGTTAACCCATGGATTTCTTCACGACGAAAAATGATTTCTTCTGCCACTTTGATGGTCGATATCTGCCATACACGTGGCTTGTTTTCGGAAAAATTTGCACAGCATGTACAAAAGGACGTATACTTTCAATTGGCATGCTTAGAAAACTTTTTGATATTTTCGATTTCCGTGAAAAATCAACGATGGTTAACCCATGGATTTCTTCACGACGAAAAATGATTTCTTCTGCCACTTTGATGGTCGATATCTGCCATACACGTGGCTTGTTTTCGGAAAAATTTGCACAGCATGTACAAAAGGACGTATACTTTCAATTGGCATGCTTAGAAAACTTTTTGATATTTTCGATTTCCGTGAAAAATCAACGATGGTTAACCCATGGATTTCTTCACGACGAAAAATGATTTCTTCTGCCACTTTGATGGTCGATATCTGCCATACACGTGGCTTGTTTTCGGAAAAATTTGCACAGCATGTACAAAAGGACGTATACTTTCAATTGGCATGCTTAGAAAACTTTTTTGATATTTTCGATTTCCGTGAAAAATCAACGATGGTTAACCCATGGATTTCTTCACGACGAAAAATGATTTCTTCTGCCACTTTGATGGTCGATATCTGCCATACACGTGGCTTGTTTTCGGAAAAATTTGCACAGCATGTACAAAAGGACGTATACTTTCAATTGGCATGCTTAGAAAACTTTTTTGAAATTTTCGATTTCCGTGAAAAATCAACGATGGTTAACCCATGGATTTCTTCACGACGAAAAATGATTTCTTCTGCCACTTTGATGGTCGATATCTGCCATACACGTGGCTTGTTTTCGGAAAAATTTGCACAGCATGTACAAAAGGACGTATACTTTCAATTGGCATGCTTAGAAAACTTTTTTGAAATTTTCGATTTCCGTGAAAAATCAACGATGGTTAACCCATGGATTTCTTCACGACGAAAAATGATTTCTTCTGCCACTTTGATGGTCGATATCTGCCATACACGTGGCTTGTTTTCGGAAAAATTTGCACAGCATGTACAAAAGGACGTATACTATCAATTGGAGTGCTTAGAAAACTTTTTTGAAATTTTCGATTTCCGTGAAAAATCAACGATGGTTAACCCATGGATTTCTTCACGACGAAAAATGATTTCTTCTGCCACTTTGATGGTCGATATCTGCCATACACGTGGCTTGTTTTCTAAAAAATTTGCACAGCATGTACAAAAGGACGTAAACTTTCAATTGGCATGCTTAGAAAACTTTTTTGAAATTTTCGATTTCCGTGAAAAATCAACGATGGTTAACCCATGGATTTCTTGACGACGAAAAATGATTTCTTCTGCCACTTTGATGGTCGATATCTGCCATACACGTGGCTTGTTTTCGGAAAAATTTGCACAGCATGTACAAAAGGACGTATACTTTCAATTGGCATGCTTAGAAAACTTTTTTGAAATTTTCGATTTCCGTGAAAAATCAACGATGGTTAACCCATGGATTTCTTCACGACGAAAAATGATTTCTTCTGCCACTTTGATGGTCGATATCTGCCATACACGTGGCTTGTTTTCGGAAAAATTTGCACAGCATGTACAAAAGGACGTAAACTTTCAATTGGCATGCTTAGAAAACTTTTTTGAAATTTTCGATTTCCGTGAAAAATCAACGATGGTTAACCCATGGATTTCTTGACGACGAAAAATGATTTCTTCTGCCACTTTGATGGTCGATATCTGCCATACACGTGGCTTGTTTTCGGAAAAATTTGCACAGCATGTACAAAAGGACGTAAACTTTCAATTGGCATGCTTAGAAAACTTTTTTGAAATTTTCGATTTCCGTGAAAAATCAACGATGGTTAACCCATGGATTTCTTCACGACGAAAAATGATTTCTTCCGCCACTTTGATGGTCGATATCTGCCATACACGTGGCTTGTTTTCGGAAAAATTTGCACAGCATGTACAAAAGGACGTATACTTTCAATTGGCGTGCTTAGGAAACTTTTTTGAAATTTTCGATTTCCGTGAAAAATCAACGATGGTTAACCCATGGATTTCTTCACGACGAAAAATGATTTCTTCTGCCACTTTGATGGTCGATATCTGCCATACACGTGGCTTGTTTTCGGAAAAATTTGCACAGCATGTACAAAAGGACGTATACTTTCAATTGGCATGCTTAGAAAACTTTTTGATATTTTCGATTTCCGTGAAAAATCAACGATGGTTAACCCATGGATTTCTTCACGACGAAAAATGATTTCTTCTGCCACTTTGATGGTCGATATCTGCCATACACGTGGCTTGTTTTCGGAAAAATTTGCACAGCATGTACAAAAGGACGTATACTTTCAATTGGCATGCTTAGAAAACTTTTTTGATATTTTCGATTTCCGTGAAAAATCAACGATGGTTAACCCATGGATTTCTTCACGACGAAAAATGATTTCTTCTGCCACTTTGATGGTCGATATCTGCCATACACGTGGCTTGTTTTCGGAAAAATTTGCACAGCATGTACAAAAGGACGTATACTTTCAATTGGCATGCTTAGAAAACTTTTTTGAAATTTTCGATTTCCGTGAAAAATCAACGATGGTTAACCCATGGATTTCTTCACGACGAAAAATGATTTCTTCTGCCACTTTGATGGTCGATATCTGCCATACACGTGGCTTGTTTTCTAAAAAATTTGCACAGCATGTACAAAAGGACGTAAACTTTCAATTGGCATGCTTAGAAAACTTTTTTGAAATTTTCGATTTCCGTGAAAAATCAACGATGGTTAACCCATGGATTTCTTCACGACGAAAAATGATTTCTTCTGCCACTTTGATGGTCGATATCTGCCATACACGTGGCTTGTTTTCGGAAAAATTTGCACAGCATGTACAAAAGGACGTATACTATCAATTGGAGTGCTTAGAAAACTTTTTTGAAATTTTCGATTTCCGTGAAAAATCAACGATGGTTAACCCATGGATTTCTTCACGACGAAAAATGATTTCTTCTGCCACTTTGATGGTCGATATCTGCCATACACGTGGCTTGTTTTCTAAAAAATTTGCACAGCATGTACAAAAGGACGTAAACTTTCAATTGGCATGCTTAGAAAACTTTTTTGAAATTTTCGATTTCCGTGAAAAATCAACGATGGTTAACCCATGGATTTCTTGACGACGAAAAATGATTTCTTCTGCCACTTTGATGGTCGATATCTGCCATACACGTGGCTTGTTTTCGGAAAAATTTGCACAGCATGTACAAAAGGACGTATACTTTCAATTGGCATGCTTAGAAAACTTTTTTGAAATTTTCGATTTCCGTGAAAAATCAACGATGGTTAACCCATGGATTTCTTCACGACGAAAAATGATTTCTTCTGCCACTTTGATGGTCGATATCTGCCATACACGTGGCTTGTTTTCGGAAAAATTTGCACAGCATGTACAAAAGGACGTATACTTTCAATTGGCATGCTTAGAAAACTTTTTTGATATTTTCGATTTCCGTGAAAAATCAACGATGGTTAACCCATGGATTTCTTCACGACGAAAAATGATTTCGTCTGCCACTTTGATGGTCGATATCTGCCATACACGTGGCTTGTTTTCTAAAAAATTTGCGCAGCATGTACAAAAGGACGTAAACTTTCAATTGGCATGCTTAGAAAACTTTTTTGAAATTTTCGATTTCCGTGAAAAATCAACGATGGTTAACCCATGGATTTCTTCACGACGAAAAATGATTTCTTCCGCCACTTTGATGGTCGATATCTGCCATACACGTGGCTTGTTTTCGGAAAAATTTGCACAGCATGTACAAAAGGACGTATACTTTCAATTGGCATGCTTAGAAAACTTTTTTGAAATTTTCGATTTCCGTGAAAAATCAACGATGGTTAACCCATGGATTTCTTCACGACGAAAAATGATTTCTTCTGCCACTTTGATGGTCGATATCTGCCATACACGTGGCTTGTTTTCGGAAAAATTTGCACAGCATGTACAAAAGGACGTATACTTTCAATTGGCGTGCTTAGGAAACTTTTTTGAAATTTTCGATTTCCGTGAAAAATCAACGATGGTTAACCCATGGATTTCTTCACGACGAAAAATGATTTCTTCTGCCACTTTGATGGTCGATATCTGCCATACACGTGGCTTGTTTTCGGAAAAATTTGCACAGCATGTACAAAAGGACGTATACTTTCAATTGGCATGCTTAGAAAACTTTTTGATATTTTCGATTTCCGTGAAAAATCAACGATGGTTAACCCATGGATTTCTTCACGACGAAAAATGATTTCTTCTGCCACTTTGATGGTCGATATCTGCCATACACGTGGCTTGTTTTCGGAAAAATTTGCACAGCATGTACAAAAGGACGTATACTTTCAATTGGCATGCTTAGAAAACTTTTTTGATATTTTCGATTTCCGTGAAAAATCAACGATGGTTAACCCATGGATTTCTTCACGACGAAAAATGATTTCTTCTGCCACTTTGATGGTCGATATCTGCCATACACGTGGCTTGTTTTCGGAAAAATTTGCACAGCATGTACAAAAGGACGTATACTTTCAATTGGCATGCTTAGAAAACTTTTTTGAAATTTTCGATTTCCGTGAAAAATCAACGATGGTTAACCCATGGATTTCTTCACGACGAAAAATGATTTCTTCTGCCACTTTGATGGTCGATATCTGCCATACACGTGGCTTGTTTTCTAAAAAATTTGCACAGCATGTACAAAAGGACGTAAACTTTCAATTGGCATGCTTAGAAAACTTTTTTGAAATTTTCGATTTCCGTGAAAAATCAACGATGGTTAACCCATGGATTTCTTCACGACGAAAAATGATTTCTTCTGCCACTTTGATGGTCGATATCTGCCATACACGTGGCTTGTTTTCGGAAAAATTTGCACAGCATGTACAAAAGGACGTATACTATCAATTGGAGTGCTTAGAAAACTTTTTTGAAATTTTCGATTTCCGTGAAAAATCAACGATGGTTAACCCATGGATTTCTTCACGACGAAAAATGATTTCTTCTGCCACTTTGATGGTCGATATCTGCCATACACGTGGCTTGTTTTCTAAAAAATTTGCACAGCATGTACAAAAGGACGTAAACTTTCAATTGGCATGCTTAGAAAACTTTTTTGAAATTTTCGATTTCCGTGAAAAATCAACGATGGTTAACCCATGGATTTCTTCACGACGAAAAATGATTTCTTCTGCCACTTTGATGGTCGATATCTGCCATACACGTGGCTTGTTTTCGGAAAAATTTGCACAGCATGTACAAAAGGACGTATACTTTCAATTGGCATGCTTAGAAAACTTTTTTGATATTTTCGATTTCCGTGAAAAATCAACGATGGTTAACCCATGGATTTCTTCACGACGAAAAATGATTTCTTCTGCCACTTTGATGGCCGATATCTGCCATACACGCGGCTTGTTTTCGGAAAAATTTGCACAGCATGTACAAAAGGACGTATACTTTCAATTGGCATGCTTAGAAAACTTTTTTGATATTTTCGATTTCCGTGAAAAATCAACGATGGTTAACCCATGGATTTCTTCACGACGAAAAATGATTTCTTCTGCCACTTTGATGGCCGATATCTGCCATACACGTGGCTTGTTTTCGGAAAAATTTGCACAGCATGTACAAAAGGACGTATACTTTCAATTGGCATGCTTAGAAAACTTTTTTGAAATTTTCGATTTCCGTGAAAAATCAACGATGGTTAACCCATGGATTTCTTCACGACGAAAAATGATTTCTTCTGCCACTTTGATGGTCGATATCTGCCTTACACGTTGCTTGTTTTCGGAAAAATTTGCACAGCATGTACAAAAGGACGTATACTTTCAATTGGCATGCTAAGAAAACTTTTTTGAAATTTTCGATTTCCGTGAAAAATCAACGATGGTTAACCCATGGATTTCTTCACGACGAAAAATGATTTCTTCTGCCACTTTGATGGTCGATATCTGCCATACACGTGGCTTGTTTTCGGAAAAATTTGCACAGCATGTACAAAAGGACGTATACTTTCAATTGGCATGCATAGAAAACTTTTTTGATATTTTCGATTTCCGTGAAAAATCAACGATGGTTAACCCATGGATTTCTTCACGACGAAAAATGATTTCTTCTGCCACTTTGATGGTCGATATCTGCCATACACGTGGCTTGTTTTCGGAAAAATTTGCACAGCATGTACAAAAGGACGTATACTTTCAATTGGCATGCTTTGAAAACTTTTTTGAAATTTTCGATTTCCGTGAAAAATCAACGATGGTTAACCCATGGATTTCTTGACGACGAAAAATGATTTCTTCTGCCACTTTGATGGTCGATATCTGCCATACACGTGGCTTGTTTTCGGAAAAATTTGCACAGCATGTACAAAAGGACGTATACTTTCAATTGGCATGCTTAGAAAACTTTTTTGATATTTTCGATTTCCGTGAAAAATCAACGATGGTTAACCCATGGATTTCTTCACGACGAAAAATGATTTCTTCTGCCACTTTGATGGTCGATATCTGCCATACACGTGGCTTGTTTTCGGAAAAATTTGCACAGCATGTACAAAAGGACGTATACTTTCAATTGGCATGCTTAGAAAACTTTTTTGAAATTTTCGATTTCCGTGAAAAATCAACGATGGTTAACCCATGGATTTCTTCACGACGAAAAATGATTTCTTCTGCCACTTTGATGGTCGATATCTGCCATACACGTGGCTTGTTTTCTAAAAAATTTGCACAGCATGTACAAAAGGACGTAAACTTTCAATTGGCATGCTTAGAAAACTTTTTTGAAATTTTCGATTTCCGTGAAAAATCAACGATGGTTAACCCATGGATTTCTTCACGACGAAAAATGATTTCTTCTGCCACTTTGATGGTCGATATCTGCCATACACGTGGCTTGTTTTCGGAAAAATTTGCACAGCATGTACAAAAGGACGTATACTTTCAATTGGAGTGCTTAGGAAACTTTTTTGAAATTTTCGATTTCCGTGAAAAATCAACGATGGTTAACCCATGGATTTCTTCACGACGAAAAATGATTTCTTCTGCCACTTTGATGGTCGATATCTGCCATACACGTGGCTTGTTTTCGGAAAAATTTGCACAGCATGTACAAAAGGACGTATACTTTCAATTGGCGTGCTTAGGAAACTTTTTTGAAATTTTCGATTTCCGTGAAAAATCAACGATGGTTAACCCATGGATTTCTTCACGACGAAAAATGATTTCTTCTGCCACTTTGATGGTCGATATCTGCCATACACGTGGCTTGTTTTCGGAAAAATTTGCACAGCATGTACAAAAGGACGTATACTTTCAATTGGCATGCTTAGAAAACTTTTTGATATTTTCGATTTCCGTGAAAAATCAACGATGGTTAACCCATGGATTTCTTCACGACGAAAAATGATTTCTTCTGCCACTTTGATGGTCGATATCTGCCATACACGTGGCTTGTTTTCGGAAAAATTTGCACAGCATGTACAAAAGGACGTATACTTTCAATTGGCATGCTTAGAAAACTTTTTTGATATTTTCGATTTCCGTGAAAAATCAACGATGGTTAACCCATGGATTTCTTCACGACGAAAAATGATTTCTTCTGCCACTTTGATGGTCGATATCTGCCATACACGTGGCTTGTTTTCGGAAAAATTTGCACAGCATGTACAAAAGGACGTATACTTTCAATTGGCATGCTTAGAAAACTTTTTTGAAATTTTCGATTTCCGTGAAAAATCAACGATGGTTAACCCATGGATTTCTTCACGACGAAAAATGATTTCTTCTGCCACTTTGATGGTCGATATCTGCCATACACGTGGCTTGTTTTCTAAAAAATTTGCACAGCATGTACAAAAGGACGTAAACTTTCAATTGGCATGCTTAGAAAACTTTTTTGAAATTTTCGATTTCCGTGAAAAATCAACGATGGTTAACCCATGGATTTCTTCACGACGAAAAATGATTTCGTCTGCCACTTTGATGGTCGATATCTGCCATACACGTGGCTTGTTTTCTAAAAAATTTGCGCAGCATGTACAAAAGGACGTAAACTTTCAATTGGCATGCTTAGAAAACTTTTTTGAAATTTTCGATTTCCGTGAAAAATCAACGATGGTTAACCCATGGATTTCTTCACGACGAAAAATGATTTCTTCCGCCACTTTGATGGTCGATATCTGCCATACACGTGGCTTGTTTTCGGAAAAATTTGCACAGCATGTACAAAAGGACGTATACTTTCAATTGGCATGCTTAGAAAACTTTTTTGAAATTTTCGATTTCCGTGAAAAATCAACGATGGTTAACCCATGGATTTCTTCACGACGAAAAATGATTTCTTCTGCCACTTTGATGGTCGATATCTGCCATACACGTGGCTTGTTTTCGGAAAAATTTGCACAGCATGTACAAAAGGACGTATACTTTCAATTGGCGTGCTTAGGAAACTTTTTTGAAATTTTCGATTTCCGTGAAAAATCAACGATGGTTAACCCATGGATTTCTTCACGACGAAAAATGATTTCTTCTGCCACTTTGATGGTCGATATCTGCCATACACGTGGCTTGTTTTCGGAAAAATTTGCACAGCATGTACAAAAGGACGTATACTTTCAATTGGCATGCTTAGAAAACTTTTTGATATTTTCGATTTCCGTGAAAAATCAACGATGGTTAACCCATGGATTTCTTCACGACGAAAAATGATTTCTTCTGCCACTTTGATGGTCGATATCTGCCATACACGTGGCTTGTTTTCGGAAAAATTTGCACAGCATGTACAAAAGGACGTATACTTTCAATTGGCATGCTTAGAAAACTTTTTTGATATTTTCGATTTCCGTGAAAAATCAACGATGGTTAACCCATGGATTTCTTCACGACGAAAAATGATTTCTTCTGCCACTTTGATGGTCGATATCTGCCATACACGTGGCTTGTTTTCGGAAAAATTTGCACAGCATGTACAAAAGGACGTATACTTTCAATTGGCATGCTTAGAAAACTTTTTTGAAATTTTCGATTTCCGTGAAAAATCAACGATGGTTAACCCATGGATTTCTTCACGACGAAAAATGATTTCTTCTGCCACTTTGATGGTCGATATCTGCCATACACGTGGCTTGTTTTCTAAAAAATTTGCACAGCATGTACAAAAGGACGTAAACTTTCAATTGGCATGCTTAGAAAACTTTTTTGAAATTTTCGATTTCCGTGAAAAATCAACGATGGTTAACCCATGGATTTCTTCACGACGAAAAATGATTTCTTCTGCCACTTTGATGGTCGATATCTGCCATACACGTGGCTTGTTTTCGGAAAAATTTGCACAGCATGTACAAAAGGACGTATACTATCAATTGGAGTGCTTAGAAAACTTTTTTGAAATTTTCGATTTCCGTGAAAAATCAACGATGGTTAACCCATGGATTTCTTCACGACGAAAAATGATTTCTTCTGCCACTTTGATGGTCGATATCTGCCATACACGTGGCTTGTTTTCTAAAAAATTTGCACAGCATGTACAAAAGGACGTAAACTTTCAATTGGCATGCTTAGAAAACTTTTTTGAAATTTTCGATTTCCGTGAAAAATCAACGATGGTTAACCCATGGATTTCTTCACGACGAAAAATGATTTCTTCTGCCACTTTGATGGTCGATATCTGCCATACACGTGGCTTGTTTTCGGAAAAATTTGCACAGCATGTACAAAAGGACGTATACTTTCAATTGGCATGCTTAGAAAACTTTTTTGAAATTTTCGATTTCCGTGAAAAATCAACGATGGTTAACCCATGGATTTCTTCACGACGAAAAATGATTTCTTCTGCCACTTTGATGGTCGATATCTGCCATACACGTGGCTTGTTTTCGGAAAAATTTGCACAGCATGTACAAAAGGACGTATACTTTCAATTGGCATGCTTAGAAAACTTTTTTGAAATTTTCGATTTCCGTGAAAAATCAACGATGGTTAACCCATGGATTTCTTCACGACGAAAAATGATTTCTTCTGCCACTTTGATGGTCGATATCTGCCATACACGTGGCTTGTTTTCGGAAAAATTTGCACAGCATGTACAAAAGGACGTATACTTTCAATTGGCATGCTTAGAAAACTTTTTTGATATTTTCGATTTCCGTGAAAAATCAACGATGGTTAACCCATGGATTTCTTCACGACGAAAAATGATTTCGTCTGCCACTTTGATGGTCGATATCTGCCATACACGTGGCTTGTTTTCTAAAAAATTTGCACAGCATGTACAAAAGGACGTAAACTTTCAATTGGCATGCTTAGAAAACTTTTTTGAAATTTTCGATTTCCGTGAAAAATCAACGATGGTTAACCCATGGATTTCTTCACGACGAAAAATGATTTCTTCCGCCACTTTGATGGTCGATATCTGCCATACACGTGGCTTGTTTTCGGAAAAATTTGCACAGCATGTACAAAAGGACGTATACTTTCAATTGGCATGCTTAGAAAACTTTTTTGAAATTTTCGATTTCCGTGAAAAATCAACGATGGTTAACCCATGGATTTCTTCACGACGAAAAATGATTTCTTCTGCCACTTTGATGGTCGATATCTGCCATACACGTGGCTTGTTTTCGGAAAAATTTGCACAGCATGTACAAAAGGACGTATACTTTCAATTGGCGTGCTTAGGAAACTTTTTTGAAATTTTCGATTTCCGTGAAAAATCAACGATGGTTAACCCATGGATTTCTTCACGACGAAAAATGATTTCTTCTGCCACTTTGATGGTCGATATCTGCCATACACGTGGCTTGTTTTCGGAAAAATTTGCACAGCATGTACAAAAGGACGTATACTTTCAATTGGCATGCTTAGAAAACTTTTTGATATTTTCGATTTCCGTGAAAAATCAACGATGGTTAACCCATGGATTTCTTCACGACGAAAAATGATTTCTTCTGCCACTTTGATGGTCGATATCTGCCATACACGTGGCTTGTTTTCGGAAAAATTTGCACAGCATGTACAAAAGGACGTATACTTTCAATTGGCATGCTTAGAAAACTTTTTTGATATTTTCGATTTCCGTGAAAAATCAACGATGGTTAACCCATGGATTTCTTCACGACGAAAAATGATTTCTTCTGCCACTTTGATGGTCGATATCTGCCATACACGTGGCTTGTTTTCGGAAAAATTTGCACAGCATGTACAAAAGGACGTATACTTTCAATTGGCATGCTTAGAAAACTTTTTTGAAATTTTCGATTTCCGTGAAAAATCAACGATGGTTAACCCATGGATTTCTTCACGACGAAAAATGATTTCTTCTGCCACTTTGATGGTCGATATCTGCCATACACGTGGCTTGTTTTCTAAAAAATTTGCACAGCATGTACAAAAGGACGTAAACTTTCAATTGGCATGCTTAGAAAACTTTTTTGAAATTTTCGATTTCCGTGAAAAATCAACGATGGTTAACCCATGGATTTCTTCACGACGAAAAATGATTTCTTCTGCCACTTTGATGGTCGATATCTGCCATACACGTGGCTTGTTTTCGGAAAAATTTGCACAGCATGTACAAAAGGACGTATACTATCAATTGGAGTGCTTAGGAAACTTTTTTGAAATTTTCGATTTCCGTGAAAAATCAACGATGGTTAACCCATGGATTTCTTCACGACGAAAAATGATTTCTTCTGCCACTTTGATGGTCGATATCTGCCATACACGTGGCTTGTTTTCGGAAAAATTTGCACAGCATGTACAAAAGGACGTATACTTTCAATTGGCATGCTAAGAAAACTTTTTTGAAATTTTCGATTTCCGTGAAAAATCAACGATGGTTAACCCATGGATTTCTTCACGACGAAAAATGATTTCTTCTGCCACTTTGATGGTCGATATCTGCCATACACGTGGCTTGTTTTCGGAAAAATTTGCACAGCTTGTACAAAAGGACGTATACTTTCAATTGGCATGCTTAGAAAACTTTTTTGATATTTTCGATTTCCGTGAAAAATCAACGATGGTTAACCCATGGATTTCTTCACGACGAAAAATGATTTCTTCTGCCACTTTGATGGTCGATATCTGCCATACACGTGGCTTGTTTTCGGAAAAATTTGCACAGCATGTACAAAAGGACGTATACTTTCAATTGGCATGCTTAGAAAACTTTTTTGAAATTTTCGATTTCCGTGAAAAATCAACGATGGTTAGACCATGGATTTCTTCACGACGAAAAATGATTTCTTCTGCCACTTTGATGGTCGATATCTGCCATACACGTGGCTTGTTTTCTAAAAAATTTGCACAGCATGTACAACAGGACGTAAACTTTCAATTGGCATGCTTAGAAAACTTTTTTGAAATTTTCGATTTCCGTGAAAAATCAACGATGGTTAACCCATGGATTTCTTCACGACGAAAAATGATTTCTTCCGCCACTTTGATGGTCGATATCTGCCATACACGTGGCTTGTTTTCGGAAAAATTTGCACAGCATGTACAAAAGGACGTATACTTTCAATTAGCATGCTTAGAAAACTTTTTTGAAATTTTCGATTTCCGTGAAAAATCAACGATGGTTAACCCATGGATTTCTTCACGACGAAAAATGATTTCTTCTGCCACTTTGATGGTCGATATCTGCCATACACGTAGCTTGTTTTCGGAAAAATTTGCACAGCATGTACAAAAGGACGTATACTTTCAATTGGCGTGCTTAGGAAACTTTTTTGAAATTTTCGATTTCCGTGAAAAATCAACGATGGTTAACCCATGGATTTCTTCACGACGAAAAATGATTTCTTCTGCCACTTTGATGGTCGATATCTGCCATACACGTGGCTTGTTTTCGGAAAAATTTGCACAGCATGTACAAAAGGACGTAAACTTTCAATTGGCATGCTTAGAAAACTTTTTTGAAATTTTCGATTTCCGTGAAAAATCAACGATGGTTAACCCATGGATTTCTTCACGACGAAAAATGATTTCTTCTGCCACTTTGATGGTCGATATCTGCCATACACGTGGCTTGTTTTCGGAAAAATTTGCACAGCATGTACAAAAGGACGTATACTTTCAATTGGCATGCTTAGAAAACTTTTTTGAAATTTTCGATTTCCGTGAAAAATCAACGATGGTTAACCCATGGATTTCTTCACGACGAAAAATGATTTCTTCTGCCACTTTGATGGTCGATATCTGCCATACACGTGGCTTGTTTTCGGAAAAATTTGCACAGCATGTACAAAAGGACGTATACTTTCAATTGGCATGCTTAGAAAACTTTTTTGATATTTTCGATTTCCGTGAAAAATCAACGATGGTTAACCCATGGATTTCTTCACGACGAAAAATGATTTCGTCTGCCACTTTGATGGTCGATATCTGCCATACACGTGGCTTGTTTTCTAAAAAATTTGCGCAGCATGTACAAAAGGACGTAAACTTTCAATTGGCATGCTTAGAAAACTTTTTTGAAATTTTCGATTTCCGTGAAAAATCAACGATGGTTAACCCATGGATTTCTTCACGACGAAAAATGATTTCTTCCGCCACTTTGATGGTCGATATCTGCCATACACGTGGCTTGTTTTCGGAAAAATTTGCACAGCATGTACAAAAGGACGTATACTTTCAATTGGCATGCTTAGAAAACTTTTTTGAAATTTTCGATTTCCGTGAAAAATCAACGATGGTTAACCCATGGATTTCTTCACGACGAAAAATGATTTCTTCTGCCACTTTGATGGTCGATATCTGCCATACACGTGGCTTGTTTTCGGAAAAATTTGCACAGCATGTACAAAAGGACGTATACTTTCAATTGGCGTGCTTAGGAAACTTTTTTGAAATTTTCGATTTCCGTGAAAAATCAACGATGGTTAACCCATGGATTTCTTCACGACGAAAAATGATTTCTTCTGCCACTTTGATGGTCGATATCTGCCATACACGTGGCTTGTTTTCGGAAAAATTTGCACAGCATGTACAAAAGGACGTATACTTTCAATTGGCATGCTTAGAAAACTTTTTGATATTTTCGATTTCCGTGAAAAATCAACGATGGTTAACCCATGGATTTCTTCACGACGAAAAATGATTTCTTCTGCCACTTTGATGGTCGATATCTGCCATACACGTGGCTTGTTTTCGGAAAAATTTGCACAGCATGTACAAAAGGACGTATACTTTCAATTGGCATGCTTAGAAAACTTTTTTGATATTTTCGATTTCCGTGAAAAATCAACGATGGTTAACCCATGGATTTCTTCACGACGAAAAATGATTTCTTCTGCCACTTTGATGGTCGATATCTGCCATACACGTGGCTTGTTTTCGGAAAAATTTGCACAGCATGTACAAAAGGACGTATACTTTCAATTGGCATGCTTAGAAAACTTTTTTGAAATTTTCGATTTCCGTGAAAAATCAACGATGGTTAACCCATGGATTTCTTCACGACGAAAAATGATTTCTTCTGCCACTTTGATGGTCGATATCTGCCATACACGTGGCTTGTTTTCTAAAAAATTTGCACAGCATGTACAAAAGGACGTAAACTTTCAATTGGCATGCTTAGAAAACTTTTTTGAAATTTTCGATTTCCGTGAAAAATCAACGATGGTTAACCCATGGATTTCTTCACGACGAAAAATGATTTCTTCTGCCACTTTGATGGTCGATATCTGCCATACACGTGGCTTGTTTTCGGAAAAATTTGCACAGCATGTACAAAAGGACGTATACTATCAATTGGAGTGCTTAGGAAACTTTTTTGAAATTTTCGATTTCCGTGAAAAATCAACGATGGTTAACCCATGGATTTCTTCACGACGAAAAATGATTTCTTCTGCCACTTTGATGGTCGATATCTGCCATACACGTGGCTTGTTTTCGGAAAAATTTGCACAGCATGTACAAAAGGACGTATACTTTCAATTGGCATGCTAAGAAAACTTTTTTGAAATTTTCGATTTCCGTGAAAAATCAACGATGGTTAACCCATGGATTTCTTCACGACGAAAAATGATTTCTTCTGCCACTTTGATGGTCGATATCTGCCATACACGTGGCTTGTTTTCGGAAAAATTTGCACAGCTTGTACAAAAGGACGTATACTTTCAATTGGCATGCTTAGAAAACTTTTTTGATATTTTCGATTTCCGTGAAAAATCAACGATGGTTAACCCATGGATTTCTTCACGACGAAAAATGATTTCTTCTGCCACTTTGATGGTCGATATCTGCCATACACGTGGCTTGTTTTCGGAAAAATTTGCACAGCATGTACAAAAGGACGTATACTTTCAATTGGCATGCTTAGAAAACTTTTTTGAAATTTTCGATTTCCGTGAAAAATCAACGATGGTTAGACCATGGATTTCTTCACGACGAAAAATGATTTCTTCTGCCACTTTGATGGTCGATATCTGCCATACACGTGGCTTGTTTTCTAAAAAATTTGCACAGCATGTACAACAGGACGTAAACTTTCAATTGGCATGCTTAGAAAACTTTTTTGAAATTTTCGATTTCCGTGAAAAATCAACGATGGTTAACCCATGGATTTCTTCACGACGAAAAATGATTTCTTCCGCCACTTTGATGGTCGATATCTGCCATACACGTGGCTTGTTTTCGGAAAAATTTGCACAGCATGTACAAAAGGACGTATACTTTCAATTAGCATGCTTAGAAAACTTTTTTGAAATTTTCGATTTCCGTGAAAAATCAACGATGGTTAACCCATGGATTTCTTCACGACGAAAAATGATTTCTTCTGCCACTTTGATGGTCGATATCTGCCATACACGTGGCTTGTTTTCGGAAAAATTTGCACAGCATGTACAAAAGGACGTATACTTTCAATTGGCGTGCTTAGGAAACTTTTTTGAAATTTTCGATTTCCGTGAAAAATCAACGATGGTTAACCCATGGATTTCTTCACGACGAAAAATGATTTCTTCTGCCACTTTGATGGTCGATATCTGCCATACACGTGGCTTGTTTTCGGAAAAATTTGCACAGCATGTACAAAAGGACGTAAACTTTCAATTGGCATGCTTAGAAAACTTTTTTGAAATTTTCGATTTCCGTGAAAAATCAACGATGGTTAACCCATGGATTTCTTCACGACGAAAAATGATTTCTTCTGCCACTTTGATGGTCGATATCTGCCATACAGGTGGCTTGTTTTCAAAAAAATTTGCACAGCATGTACAATAGGACGTATACTTTCAATTGGCATGCTTAGAAAACTTTTTTGAAATTTTCGATTTCCGTGAAAAATCAACGATGGTTAACCCATGGATTTCTTCACGACGAAAAATGATTTCTTCTGCCACTTTGATGGTCGATATCTGCCATACACGTGGCTTGTTTTCGGAAAAATTTGCACAGCATGTACAAAAGGACGTATACTTTCAATTGGCATGCTTAGAAAACTTTTTTGAAATTTTCGATTTCCGTGAAAAATCAACGATGGTTAACCCATGGATTTCTTCACGACGAAAAATGATTTCTTCTGCCACTTTGATGGTCGATATCTGCCATACACGTGGCTTGTTTTCGGAAAAATTTGCACAGCATGTACAAAAGGACGTATACTTTCAATTGGAGTGCTTAGGAAACTTTTTTGAAATTTTCGATTTCCGTGAAAAATCAACGATGGTTAACCCATGGATTTCTTCACGACGAAAAATGATTTCTTCTGCCACTTTGATGGTCGATATCTGCCATACACGTGGCTTGTTTTCGGAAAAATTTGCACAGCATGTACAAAAGGACGTATACTTTCAATTGGCATGCTTAGAAAACTTTTTTGATATTTTCGATTTCCGTGAAAAATCAACGATGGTTAACCCATGGATTTCTTCACGACGAAAAATGATTTCTTCTGCCACTTTGATGGTCGATATCTGCCATACACGTGGCTTGTTTTCGGAAAAATTTGCACAGCATGTACAAAAGGACGTATACTTTCAATTGGCATGCTAAGAAAACTTTTTTGAAATTTTCGATTTCCGTGAAAAATCAACGATGGTTAACCCATGGATTTCTTCACGACGAAAAATGATTTCTTCTGCCACTTTGATGGTCGATATCTGCCATACACGTGGCTTGTTTTCGGAAAAATTTGCACAGCATGTACAAAAGGACGTATACTTTCAATTGGCATGCTTAGAAAACTTTTTTGAAATTTTCGATTTCCGTGAAAAATCAACGATGGTTAACCCATGGATTTCTTCACGACGAAAAATGATTTCTTCTGCCACTTTGATGGTCGATATCTGCCATACACGTGGCTTGTTTTCGGAAAAATTTGCACAGCATGTACAAAAGGACGTATACTTTCAATTGGCATGCTTAGAAAACTTTTTTGAAATTTTCGATTTCCGTGAAAAATCAACGATGGTTAACCCATGGATTTCTTCACGACGAAAAATGATTTCTTCTGCCACTTTGATGGTCGATATCTGCCATACACGTGGCTTGTTTTCGGAAAAATTTGCACAGCATGTACAAAAGGACGTAAACTTTCAATTGGCATGCTTAGAAAACTTTTTTGAAATTTTCGATTTCCGTGAAAAATCAACGATGGTTAACCCATGGATTTCTTCACGACGAAAAATGATTTCTTCTGCCACTTTGATGGTCGATATCTGCCATACACGTGGCTTGTTTTCGGAAAAATTTGCACAGCATGTACAAAAGGACGTATACTTTCAATTGGCATGCTTAGAAAACTTTTTTGATATTTTCGATTTCCGTGAAAAATCAACGATGGTTAACCCATGGATTTCTTCACGACGAAAAATGATTTCGTCTGCCACTTTGATGGTCGATATCTGCCATACACGTGGCTTGTTTTCTAAAAAATTTGCGCAGCATGTACAAAAGGACGTAAACTTTCAATTGGCATGCTTAGAAAACTTTTTTGAAATTTTCGATTTCCGTGAAAAATCAACGATGGTTAACCCATGGATTTCTTCACGACGAAAAATGATTTCTTCCGCCACTTTGATGGTCGATATCTGCCATACACGTGGCTTGTTTTCGGAAAAATTTGCACAGCATGTACAAAAGGACGTATACTTTCAATTGGCATGCTTAGAAAACTTTTTTGAAATTTTCGATTTCCGTGAAAAATCAACGATGGTTAACCCATGGATTTCTTCACGACGAAAAATGATTTCTTCTGCCACTTTGATGGTCGATATCTGCCATACACGTGGCTTGTTTTCGGAAAAATTTGCACAGCATGTACAAAAGGACGTATACTTTCAATTGGCATGCTTAGAAAACTTTTTTGATATTTTCGATTTCCGTGAAAAATCAACGATGGTTAACCCATGGATTTCTTCACGACGAAAAATGATTTCGTCTGCCACTTTGATGGTCGATATCTGCCATACACGTGGCTTGTTTTCTAAAAAATTTGCGCAGCATGTACAAAAGGACGTAAACTTTCAATTGGCATGCTTAGAAAACTTTTTTGAAATTTTCGATTTCCGTGAAAAATCAACGATGGTTAACCCATGGATTTCTTCACGACGAAAAATGATTTCTTCTGCCACTTTGATGGTCGATATCTGCCATACACGTGGCTTGTTTTCGGAAAAATTTGCACAGCATGTACAAAAGGACGTATACTTTCAATTGGCGTGCTTAGGAAACTTTTTTGAAATTTTCGATTTCCGTGAAAAATCAACGATGGTTAACCCATGGATTTCTTCACGACGAAAAATGATTTCTTCTGCCACTTTGATGGTCGATATCTGCCATACACGTGGCTTGTTTTCGGAAAAATTTGCACAGCATGTACAAAAGGACGTATACTTTCAATTGGCATGCTTAGAAAACTTTTTGATATTTTCGATTTCCGTGAAAAATCAACGATGGTTAACCCATGGATTTCTTCACGACGAAAAATGATTTCTTCTGCCACTTTGATGGTCGATATCTGCCATACACGTGGCTTGTTTTCGGAAAAATTTGCACAGCATGTACAAAAGGACGTATACTTTCAATTGGCATGCTTAGAAAACTTTTTTGATATTTTCGATTTCCGTGAAAAATCAACGATGGTTAACCCATGGATTTCTTCACGACGAAAAATGATTTCTTCTGCCACTTTGATGGTCGATATCTGCCATACACGTGGCTTGTTTTCGGAAAAATTTGCACAGCATGTACAAAAGGACGTATACTTTCAATTGGCATGCTTAGAAAACTTTTTTGAAATTTTCGATTTCCGTGAAAAATCAACGATGGTTAACCCATGGATTTCTTCACGACGAAAAATGATTTCTTCTGCCACTTTGATGGTCGATATCTGCCATACACGTGGCTTGTTTTCGGAAAAATTTGCACAGCATGTACAAAAGGACGTATACTTTCAATTGGCATGCTTAGAAAACTTTTTTGATATTTTCGATTTCCGTGAAAAATCAACGATGGTTAACCCATGGATTTCTTCACGACGAAAAATGATTTCGTCTGCCACTTTGATGGTCGATATCTGCCATACACGTGGCTTGTTTTCTAAAAAATTTGCGCAGCATGTACAAAAGGACGTAAACTTTCAATTGGCATGCTTAGAAAACTTTTTTGAAATTTTCGATTTCCGTGAAAAATCAACGATGGTTAACCCATGGATTTCTTCACGACGAAAAATGATTTCTTCTGCCACTTTGATGGTCGATATCTGCCATACACGTGGCTTGTTTTCGGAAAAATTTGCACAGCATGTACAAAAGGACGTATACTTTCAATTGGCGTGCTTAGGAAACTTTTTTGAAATTTTCGATTTCCGTGAAAAATCAACGATGGTTAACCCATGGATTTCTTCACGACGAAAAATGATTTCTTCTGCCACTTTGATGGTCGATATCTGCCATACACGTGGCTTGTTTTCGGAAAAATTTGCACAGCATGTACAAAAGGACGTATACTTTCAATTGGCATGCTTAGAAAACTTTTTGATATTTTCGATTTCCGTGAAAAATCAACGATGGTTAACCCATGGATTTCTTCACGACGAAAAATGATTTCTTCTGCCACTTTGATGGTCGATATCTGCCATACACGTGGCTTGTTTTCGGAAAAATTTGCACAGCATGTACAAAAGGACGTATACTTTCAATTGGCATGCTTAGAAAACTTTTTTGATATTTTCGATTTCCGTGAAAAATCAACGATGGTTAACCCATGGATTTCTTCACGACGAAAAATGATTTCTTCTGCCACTTTGATGGTCGATATCTGCCATACACGTGGCTTGTTTTCGGAAAAATTTGCACAGCATGTACAAAAGGACGTATACTTTCAATTGGCATGCTTAGAAAACTTTTTTGAAATTTTCGATTTCCGTGAAAAATCAACGATGGTTAACCCATGGATTTCTTCACGACGAAAAATGATTTCTTCTGCCACTTTGATGGTCGATATCTGCCATACACGTGGCTTGTTTTCTAAAAAATTTGCACAGCATGTACAAAAGGACGTAAACTTTCAATTGGCATGCTTAGAAAACTTTTTTGAAATTTTCGATTTCCGTGAAAAATCAACGATGGTTAACCCATGGATTTCTTCACGACGAAAAATGATTTCTTCTGCCACTTTGATGGTCGATATCTGCCATACACGTGGCTTGTTTTCGGAAAAATTTGCACAGCATGTACAAAAGGACGTATACTATCAATTGGAGTGCTTAGGAAACTTTTTTGAAATTTTCGATTTCCGTGAAAAATCAACGATGGTTAACCCATGGATTTCTTCACGACGAAAAATGATTTCTTCTGCCACTTTGATGGTCGATATCTGCCATACACGTGGCTTGTTTTCGGAAAAATTTGCACAGCATGTACAAAAGGACGTATACTTTCAATTGGCATGCTAAGAAAACTTTTTTGAAATTTTCGATTTCCGTGAAAAATCAACGATGGTTAACCCATGGATTTCTTCACGACGAAAAATGATTTCTTCTGCCACTTTGATGGTCGATATCTGCCATACACGTGGCTTGTTTTCGGAAAAATTTGCACAGCTTGTACAAAAGGACGTATACTTTCAATTGGCATGCTTAGAAAACTTTTTTGATATTTTCGATTTCCGTGAAAAATCAACGATGGTTAACCCATGGATTTCTTCACGACGAAAAATGATTTCTTCTGCCACTTTGATGGTCGATATCTGCCATACACGTGGCTTGTTTTCGGAAAAATTTGCACAGCATGTACAAAAGGACGTATACTTTCAATTGGCATGCTTAGAAAACTTTTTTGAAATTTTCGATTTCCGTGAAAAATCAACGATGGTTAGACCATGGATTTCTTCACGACGAAAAATGATTTCTTCTGCCACTTTGATGGTCGATATCTGCCATACACGTGGCTTGTTTTCTAAAAAATTTGCACAGCATGTACAAAAGGACGTAAACTTTCAATTGGCATGCTTAGAAAACTTTTTTGAAATTTTCGATTTCCGTGAAAAATCAACGATGGTTAACCCATGGATTTCTTCACGACGAAAAATGATTTCTTCCGCCACTTTGATGGTCGATATCTGCCATACACGTGGCTTGTTTTCGGAAAAATTTGCACAGCATGTACAAAAGGACGTATACTTTCAATTAGCATGCTTAGAAAACTTTTTTGAAATTTTCGATTTCCGTGAAAAATCAACGATGGTTAACCCATGGATTTCTTCACGACGAAAAATGATTTCTTCTGCCACTTTGATGGTCGATATCTGCCATACACGTGGCTTGTTTTCGGAAAAATTTGCACAGCATGTACAAAAGGACGTATACTTTCAATTGGCGTGCTTAGGAAACTTTTTTGAAATTTTCGATTTCCGTGAAAAATCAACGATGGTTAACCCATGGATTTCTTCACGACGAAAAATGATTTCTTCTGCCACTTTGATGGTCGATATCTGCCATACACGTGGCTTGTTTTCGGAAAAATTTGCACAGCATGTACAAAAGGACGTAAACTTTCAATTGGCATGCTTAGAAAACTTTTTTGAAATTTTCGATTTCCGTGAAAAATCAACGATGGTTAACCCATGGATTTCTTCACGACGAAAAATGATTTCTTCTGCCACTTTGATGGTCGATATCTGCCATACACGTGGCTTGTTTTCAAAAAAATTTGCACAGCATGTACAATAGGACGTATACTTTCAATTGGCATGCTTAGAAAACTTTTTTGAAATTTTCGATTTCCGTGAAAAATCAACGATGGTTAACCCATGGATTTCTTCACGACGAAAAATGATTTCTTCTGCCACTTTGATGGTCGATATCTGCCATACACGTGGCTTGTTTTCGGAAAAATTTGCACAGCATGTACAAAAGGACGTATACTTTCAATTGGCATGCTTAGAAAACTTTTTTGAAATTTTCGATTTCCGTGAAAAATCAACGATGGTTAACCCATGGATTTCTTCACGACGAAAAATGATTTCTTCTGCCACTTTGATGGTCGATATCTGCCATACACGTGGCTTGTTTTCGGAAAAATTTGCACAGCATGTACAAAAGGACGTATACTTTCAATTGGCATGCTAAGAAAACTTTTTTGAAATTTTCGATTTCCGTGAAAAATCAACGATGGTTAACCCATGGATTTCTTCACGACGAAAAATGATTTCTTCTGCCACTTTGATGGTCGATATCTGCCATACACGTGGCTTGTTTTCGGAAAAATTTGCACAGCATGTACAAAAGGACGTATACTTTCAATTGGCATGCTTAGAAAACTTTTTTGAAATTTTCGATTTCCGTGAAAAATCAACGATGGTTAACCCATGGATTTCTTCACGACGAAAAATGATTTCTTCTTCCACTTTGATGGTCGATATCTGCCATACACGTGGCTTGTTTTCGGAAAAATTTGCACAGCATGTACAACAGGACGTATACTTTCAATTGGCATGCTTAGAAAACTTTTTTGAAATTTTCGATTTCCGTGAAAAATCAACGATGGTTAACCCATGGATTTCTTCACGACGAAAAATGATTTCTTCTGCCACTTTGATGGTCGATATCTGCCATACACGTGGCTTGTTTTCGGAAAAATTTGCACAGCTTGTACAAAAGGACGTATACTTTCAATTGGCATGCTTAGAAAACTTTTTTGAAATTTTCGATTTCCGTGAAAAATCAACGATGGTTAACCCATGGATTTCTTCACGACGAAAAATGATTTCTTCTGCCACTTTGATGGTCGATATCTGCCATACACGTGGCTTGTTTTCAGAAAAATTTGCACAGCATGTACAAAAGGACGTATACTTTCAATTGGCATGCTTAGAAAACTTTTTTGAAATTTTCGATTTCCGTGAAAAATCAACGATGGTTAACCCATGGATTTCTTCACGACGAAAAATGATTTCTTCTGCCACTTTGATGGTCGATATCTGCCATACACGTGGCTTGTTTTCGGAAAAATTTGCACAGCATGTACAAAAGGACGTATACTTTCAATTGGCATGCTTAGAAAACTTTTTTGAAATTTTCGATTTCCGTGAAAAATCAACGATGGTTAACCCATGGATTTCTTCACGACGAAAAATGATTTCTTCTGCCACTTTGATGGTCGATATCTGCCATACACGTGGCTTGTTTTCGGAAAAATTTGCACAGCATGTACAAAAGGACGTATACTTTCAATTGGCATGCTTAGAAAACTTTTTTGAAATTTTCGATTTCCGTGAAAAATCAACGATGGTTAACCCATGGATTTCTTCACGACGAAAAATGATTTCTTCTGCCACTTTGATGGTCGATATCTGCCATACACGTGGCTCGTTTTCGGAAAAATTTGCACAGCATGTACAAAAGGACGTATACTTTCAATTGGCATGCTTAGAAAACTTTTTTGAAATTTTCGATTTCCGTGAAAAATCAACGATGGTTAACCCATGGATTTCTTCACGACGAAAAATGATTTCTTCTGCCACTTTGATGGTCGATATCTGCCATACACGTGGCTTGTTTTCGGAAAAATTTGCACAGCATGTACAAAAGGACGTATACTTTCAATTGGCATGCTTAGAAAACTTTTTTGAAATTTTCGATTTCCGTGAAAAATCAACGATGGTTAACCCATGGATTTCTTCACGACGAAAAATGATTTCTTCTGCCACTTTGATGGTCGATATCTGCCATACACGTGGCTTGTTTTCGGAAAAATTTGCACAGCATGTACAAAAGGACGTATACTTTCAATTGGCATGCTTAGAAAACTTTTTTGAAATTTTCGATTTCCGTGAAAAATCAACGATGGTTAACCCATGGATTTCTTCACGACGAAAAATGATTTCTTCTGCCACTTTGATGGTCGATATCTGCCATACACGTGGCTTGTTTTCGGAAAAATTTGCACAGCATGTACAACAGGACGTATACTTTCAATTGGCATGCTTAGAAAACTTTTTTGAAATTTTCGATTTCCGTGAAAAATCAACGATGGTTAACCCATGGATTTCTTCACGACGAAAAATGATTTCTTCTGCCACTTTGATGGTCGATATCTGCCATACACGTGGCTTGTTTTCGGAAAAATTTGCACAGCATGTACAAAAGGACGTATACTTTCAATTGGCATGCTTAGAAAACTTTTTTGAAATTTTCGATTTCCGTGAAAAATCAACGATGGTTAACCCATGGATTTCTTCACGACGAAAAATGATTTCTTCTGCCACTTTGATGGTCGATATCTGCCATACACGTGGCTTGTTTTCAGAAAAATTTGCACAGCATGTACAAAAGGACGTATACTTTCAATTGGCATGCTTAGAAAACTTTTATGAAATTTTCGATTTCCGTGAAAAATCAACGATGGTTAACCCATGGATTTCTTCACGACGAAAAATGATTTCTTCTGCCACTTTGATGGTCGATATCTGCCATACACGTGGCTTGTTTTCGGAAAAATTTGCACAGCATGTACAAAAGGACGTATACTTTCAATTGGCATGCTTAGAAAACTTTTTTGAAATTTTCGATTTCCGTGAAAAATCAACGATGGTTAACCCATGGATTTCTTCACGACGAAAAATGATTTCTTCTGCCACTTTGATGGTCGATATCTGCCATACACGTGGCTTGTTTTCGGAAAAATTTGCACAGCATGTACAAAAGGACGTATACTTTCAATTGGCATGCTTAGAAAACTTTTTTGAAATTTTCGATTTCCGTGAAAAATCAACGATGGTTAACCCATGGATTTCTTCACGACGAAAAATGATTTCTTCTGCCACTTTGATGGTCGATATCTGCCATACACGTGGCTTGTTTTCAGAAAAATTTGCACAGCATGTACAAAAGGACGTATACTTTCAATTGGCATGCTTAGAAAACTTTTTTGAAATTTTCGATTTCCGTGAAAAATCAACGATGGTTAACCCATGGATTTCTTCACGACGAAAAATGATTTCTTCTGCCACTTTGATGGTCGATATCTGCCATACACGTGGCTTGTTTTCGAAAAAATTTGCACAGCATGTACAAAAGGACGTATACTTTCAATTGGCATGCTTAGAAAACTTTTTTGAAATTTTCGATTTCCGTGAAAAATCAACGATGGTTAACCCATGGATTTCTTCACGACGAAAAATGATTTCTTCTGCCACTTTGATGGTCGATATCTGCCATACACGTGGCTTGTTTTCAGAAAAATTTGCACAGCATGTACAAAAGGACGTATACTTTCAATTGGCATGCTTAGAAAACTTTTTTGAAATTTTCGATTTCCGTGAAAAATCAACGATGGTTAACCCATGGATTTCTTCACGACGAAAAATGATTTCTTCTGCCACTTTGATGGTCGATATCTGCCATACACGTGGCTTGTTTTCGGAAAAATTTGCACAGCATGTACAAAAGGACGTATACTTTCAATTGGCATGCTTAGAAAACTTTTTTGAAATTTTCGATTTCCGTGAAAAATCAACGATGGTTAACCCATGGATTTCTTCACGACGAAAAATGATTTCTTCTGCCACTTTGATGGTCGATATCTGCCATACACGTGGCTTGTTTTCGGAAAAATTTGCACAGCATGTACAACAGGACGTATACTTTCAATTGGCATGCTTAGAAAACTTTTTTGAAATTTTCGATTTCCGTGAAAAATCAACGATGGTTAACCCATGGATTTCTTCACGACGAAAAATGATTTCTTCTGCCACTTTGATGGTCGATATCTGCCATACACGTGGCTTGTTTTCGGAAAAATTTGCACAGCATGTACAAAAGGACGTATACTTTCAATTGGCATGCTTAGAAAACTTTTTTGAAATTTTCGATTTCCGTGAAAAATCAACGATGGTTAACCCATGGATTTCTTCACGACGAAAAATGATTTCTTCTGCCACTTTGATGGTCGATATCTGCCATACACGTGGCTTGTTTTCAGAAAAATTTGCACAGCATGTACAAAAGGACGTATACTTTCAATTGGCATGCTTAGGAAACTTTTTTGATATTTTCGATTTCCGTGAAAAATCAACGATGGTTAACCCATGGATTTCTTCACGACGAAAAATGATTTCTTCTGCCACTTTGATGGTCGATATCTGCCATACACGTGGCTTGTTTTCGGAAAAATTTGCACAGCATGTACAAAAGGACGTATACTTTCAATTGGCATGCTTAGAAAACTTTTTTGAAATTTTCGATTTCCGTGAAAAATCAACGATGGTTAACCCATGGATTTCTTCACGACGAAAAATGATTTCTTCTGCCACTTTGATGGTCGATATCTGCCATACACGTGGCTTGTTTTCGGAAAAATTTGCACAGCATGTACAAAAGGACGTATACTTTCAATTGGCATGCTTAGAAAACTTTTTTGAAATTTTCGATTTCCGTGAAAAATCAACGATGGTTAACCCATGGATTTCTTCACGACGAAAAATGATTTCTTCTGCCACTTTGATGGTCGATATCTGCCATACACGTGGCTTGTTTTCAGAAAAATTTGCACAGCATGTACAAAAGGACGTATACTTTCAATTGGCATGCTTAGAAAACTTTTTTGAAATTTTCGATTTCCGTGAAAAATCAACGATGGTTAACCCATGGATTTCTTCACGACGAAAAATGATTTCTTCTGCCACTTTGATGGTCGATATCTGCCATACACGTGGCTTGTTTTCGAAAAAATTTGCACAGCATGTACAAAAGGACGTATACTTTCAATTGGCATGCTTAGAAAACTTTTTTGAAATTTTCGATTTCCGTGAAAAATCAACGATGGTTAACCCATGGATTTCTTCACGACGAAAAATGATTTCTTCTGCCACTTTGATGGTCGATATCTGCCATACACGTGGCTTGTTTTCAGAAAAATTTGCACAGCATGTACAAAAGGACGTATACTTTCAATTGGCATGCTTAGAAAACTTTTTTGAAATTTTCGATTTCCGTGAAAAATCAACGATGGTTAACCCATGGATTTCTTCACGACGAAAAATGATTTCTTCTGCCACTTTGATGGTCGATATCTGCCATACACGTGGCTTGTTTTCGGAAAAATTTGCACAGCATGTACAAAAGGACGTATACTTTCAATTGGCATGCTTAGAAAACTTTTTTGAAATTTTCGATTTCCGTGAAAAATCAACGATGGTTAACCCATGGATTTCTTCACGACGAAAAATGATTTCTTCTGCCACTTTGATGGTCGATATCTGCCATACACGTGGCTTGTTTTCGGAAAAATTTGCACAGCATGTACAAAAGGACGTATACTTTCAATTGGCATGCTTAGAAAACTTTTTTGAAATTTTCGATTTCCGTGAAAAATCAACGATGGTTAACCCATGGATTTCTTCACGACGAAAAATGATTTCTTCTGCCACTTTGATGGTCGATATCTGCCATACACGTGGCTTGTTTTCAGAAAAATTTGCACAGCATGTACAAAAGGACGTATACTTTCAATTGGCATGCTTAGAAAACTTTTTTGAAATTTTCGATTTCTGTGAAAAATCAACGATGGTTAACCCATGGATTTCTTCACGACGAAAAATGATTTCTTCTGCCACTTTGATGGTCGATATCTGCCATACACGTGGCTTGTTTTCGGAAAAATTTGCACAGCATGTACAAAAGGACGTATACTTTCAATTGGCATGCTTAGAAAACTTTTTTGAAATTTTCGATTTCCGTGAAAAATCAACGATGGTTAACCCATGGATTTCTTCACGACGAAAAATGATTTCTTCTGCCACTTTGATGGTCGATATCTGCCATACACGTGGCTTGTTTTCGGAAAAATTTGCACAGCATGTACAAAAGGACGTATACTTTCAATTGGCATGCTTAGGAAACTTTTTTGATATTTTCGATTTCCGTGAAAAATCAACGATGGTTAACCCATGGATTTCTTCACGACGAAAAATGATTTCTTCTGCCACTTTGATGGTCGATATCTGCCATACACGTGGCTTGTTTTCGGAAAAATTTGCACAGCATGTACAAAAGGACGTATACTTTCAATTGGCATGCTTAGAAAACTTTTTTGAAATTTTCGATTTCCGTGAAAAATCAACGATGGTTAACCCATGGATTTCTTCACGACGAAAAATGATTTCTTCTGCCACTTTGATGGTCGATATCTGCCATACACGTGGCTTGTTTTCGGAAAAATTTGCACAGCATGTACAAAAGGACGTATACTTTCAATTGGCATGCTTAGAAAACTTTTTTGAAATTTTCGATTTCCGTGAAAAATCAACGATGGTTAACCCATGGATTTCTTCACGACGAAAAATGATTTCTTCTGCCACTTTGATGGTCGATATCTGCCATACACGTGGCTCGTTTTCGGAAAAATTTGCACAGCATGTACAAAAGGACGTATACTTTCAATTGGCATGCTTAGAAAACTTTTTTGAAATTTTCGATTTCCGTGAAAAATCAACGATGGTTAACCCATGGATTTCTTCACGACGAAAAATGATTTCTTCTGCCACTTTGATGGTCGATATCTGCCATACACGTGGCTTGTTTTCGGAAAAATTTGCACAGCATGTACAAAAGGACGTATACTTTCAATTGGCATGCTTAGAAAACTTTTTTGAAATTTTCGATTTCCGTGAAAAATCAACGATGGTTAACCCATGGATTTCTTCACGACGAAAAATGATTTCTTCTGCCACTTTGATGGTCGATATCTGCCATACACGTGGCTTGTTTTCGGAAAAATTTGCACAGCATGTACAAAAGGACGTATACTTTCAATTGGCATGCTTAGAAAACTTTTTTGAAATTTTCGATTTCCGTGAAAAATCAACGATGGTTAACCCATGGATTTCTTCACGACGAAAAATGATTTCTTCTGCCACTTTGATGGTCGATATCTGCCATACACGTGGCTTGTTTTCGGAAAAATTTGCACAGCATGTACAACAGGACGTATACTTTCAATTGGCATGCTTAGAAAACTTTTTTGAAATTTTCGATTTCCGTGAAAAATCAACGATGGTTAACCCATGGATTTCTTCACGACGAAAAATGATTTCTTCTGCCACTTTGATGGTCGATATCTGCCATACACGTGGCTTGTTTTCGGAAAAATTTGCACAGCATGTACAAAAGGACGTATACTTTCAATTGGCATGCTTAGAAAACTTTTTTGAAATTTTCGATTTCCGTGAAAAATCAACGATGGTTAACCCATGGATTTCTTCACGACGAAAAATGATTTCTTCTGCCACTTTGATGGTCGATATCTGCCATACACGTGGCTTGTTTTCGGAAAAATTTGCACAGCATGTACAACAGGACGTATACTTTCAATTGGCATGCTTAGAAAACTTTTTTGAAATTTTCGATTTCCGTGAAAAATCAACGATGGTTAACCCATGGATTTCTTCACGACGAAAAATGATTTCTTCTGCCACTTTGATGGTCGATATCTGCCATACACGTGGCTTGTTTTCGGAAAAATTTGCACAGCATGTACAAAAGGACGTATACTTTCAATTGGCATGCTTAGAAAACTTTTTTGAAATTTTCGATTTCCGTGAAAAATCAACGATGGTTAACCCATGGATTTCTTCACGACGAAAAATGATTTCTTCTGCCACTTTGATGGTCGATATCTGCCATACACGTGGCTTGTTTTCGGAAAAATTTGCACAGCATGTACAAAAGGACGTATACTTTCAATTGGCATGCTTAGAAAACTTTTTTGAAATTTTCGATTTCCGTGAAAAATCAACGATGGTTAACCCATGGATTTCTTCACGACGAAAAATGATTTCTTCTGCCACTTTGATGGTCGATATCTGCCATACACGTGGCTTGTTTTCGGAAAAATTTGCACAGCATGTACAACAGGACGTATACTTTCAATTGGCATGCTTAGAAAACTTTTTTGAAATTTTCGATTTCCGTGAAAAATCAACGATGGTTAACCCATGGATTTCTTCACGACGAAAAATGATTTCTTCTGCCACTTTGATGGTCGATATCTGCCATACACGTGGCTTGTTTTCAGAAAAATTTGCACAGCATGTACAAAAGGACGTATACTTTCAATTGGCATGCCTAGAAAACTTTTTTGATATTTTCGATTTCCGTGAAAAATCAACGATGGTTAACCCATGGATTTCTTCACGACGAAAAATGATTTCTTCTGCCACTTTGATGGTCGATATCTGCCATACACGTGGCTTGTTTTCGGAAAAATTTGCACAGCATGTACAAAAGGACGTATACTTTCAATTGGCTTGCTTAGAAAACTTTTTTGAAATTTTCGATTTCCGTGAAAAATCAACGATGGTTAACCCATGGATTTCTTCACGACGAAAAATGATTTCTTCTGCCACTTTGATGGTCGATATCTGCCATACACGTGGCTTGTTTTCGGAAAAATTTGCACAGCATGTACAAAAGGACGTAAACTTTCAATTGGCATGCTTAGAAAACTTTTTTGAAATTTTCGATTTCCGTGAAAAATCAACGATGGTTAACCCATGGATTTCTTCACGACGAAAAATGATTTCTTCTGCCAATTTGATGGTCGATATCTGCCATACACGTGGCTTGTTTTCGGAAAAATTTGCACAGCAAGTACAAAAGAACGTATACTTTCAATTGGCATGCTTAAAAAACTTTTTTGAAATTTTCGATTTCCGTGAAAAATCAACGATGGTTAACCCATGGATTTCTTCACGACGAAAAATGATTTCTTCTGCCACTTTGATGGTCGATATCTGCCATACACGTGGCTTGTTTTCGGAAAAATTTGCACAGCATGTACAAAAGGACGTAAACTTTCAATTGGCATGCTTAGAAAACTTTTTTGAAATTTTCGATTTCCGTGAAAAATCAACGATGGTTAACCCATGGATTTCTTCACGACGAAAAATGATTTCTTCTGCCACTTTGATGGTCGATATCTGCCATACACGTGGCTTGTTTTCAAAAAAATTTGCACAGCATGTACAATAGGACGTATACTTTCAATTGGCATGCTTAGAAAACTTTTTTGAAATTTTCGATTTCCGTGAAAAATCAACGATGGTTAACCCATGGATTTCTTCACGACGAAAAATGATTTCTTCTGCCACTTTGATGGTCGATATCTGCCATACACGTTACTTGTTTTCGGAAAAATTTGCACAGCATGTACAAAAGGACGTATACTTTCAATTGGCATGCTTAGAAAACTTTTTTGAAATTTTCGATTTCCGTGAAAAATCAACGATGGTTAACCCATGGATTTCTTCACGACGAAAAATGATTTCTTCTGCCACTTTGATGGTCGATATCTGCCATACACGTGGCTTGTTTTCGGAAAAATTTGCACAGCATGTACAAAAGGACGTATACTTTCAATTGGCATGCTTAGAAAACTTTTTTGAAATTTTCGATTTCCGTGAAAAATCAACGATGGTTAACCCATGGATTTCTTCACGACGAAAAATGATTTCTTCTGCCACTTTGATGGTCGATATCTGCCATACACGTGGCTTGTTTTCGGAAAAATTTGCACAGCATGTACAAAAGGACGTATACTTTCAATTGGCATGCTTAGAAAACTTTTTTGATATTTTCGATTTCCGTGAAAAATCAACGATGGTTAACCCATGGATTTCTTCACGACGAAAAATGATTTCTTCTGCCACTTTGATGGTCGATATCTGCCATACACGTGGCTTGTTTTCGGAAAAATTTGCACAGCATGTACAAAAGGACGTATACTTTCAATTGGCATGCTTAGAAAACTTTTTTGAAATTTTCGATTTCCGTGAAAAATCAACGATGGTTAACCCATGGATTTCTTCACGACGAAAAATGATTTCTTCTGCCACTTTGATGGTCGATATCTGCCATACACGTGGCTTGTTTTCGGAAAAATTTGCACAGCATGTACAAAAGGACGTATACTTTCAATTGGCATGCTTAGAAAACTTTTTTGAAATTTTCGATTTCCGTGAAAAATCAACGATGGTTAACCCACGGTTTTTTTTAACGAAATATGTGTTTCTGCCACTTTGATGATAAGTTACCCTTAGCATGAAATAACATCATTGGAATTATCCATTTAATTACAATTTGTGTAAGTTAGGCAACCATTTGTTTAAGAATGTAATTAAACTGCAGCATTAGCCCCTAGTTTATAACTTGATGTATACATTGGACGTATGACTTGTTTTATAAATTTATATCAATGTAATTTTACAGATTCAATTTACCTGAAAATTTAGGACAAGGGCAGTTTGTTGGAGTTAAAGAAAGTATCATCCTTTTGGCAGATTAATGTTTAGTAAGTGCTATTGTTGCTGAAACTTGTAAACATTGTTTTAATTGAATATTTCACTATCTACAGGGGAAGCTGACTGAAGTCATTAGAGAATTATTAATTGGATTGGAATTGTCCATCATTTTCAAATGGACGTTTGAAGAATGGAAGTGCATCGTTCTAGAATCTTTAATCAAATTCATCAAGGATATCATTTCCACAATTGGCATCTACTGAGAAGAATACCAATGGATTTACTACAATAATTAGTGATTAAAATTTTGTTTTAATAAATCAGTGTTCAAGTGAAGTGATAAAGTGGTTCAATTGATAAATAATCAAAATATCAGACAATTCAAAAGCTTCTTATTAATTTAATAATTTCCATAAAATTCTTGATACAATTGACAATTTTACATAGTTTATACAAACAATTGTAAATATGCACAAAATTGTTATTTTAATATTGTATATGTATATTTAATTGATATTAAACATCAATAAATTTATTTTAATAGAATACATTGTTTCAATTGGAATTACCGTTCCCATTCTCGTGAATTTTATTTTTCAGGTATTTTTTATACAGTTAGAATACATATAAGATTTAAATTAATAAGTATTTTTGTAAGTATAATAAAAGGTATAGGTAACACAATTTTTGTTTTTACGAAAAAAAAGGATCATGGACCTTAAAATGTTGTAATGTTTTTCTACAACTTTTCCAACTTTAACATGGAGCAGCTATGGTTCGAATATGGTTGGGAAATTCTAATTATTTCGATCGAAAAAAATTTTCATTTTTCTACAAATCTCATAAGAATAGTTTATATATGAGTTTTAATGTCATTTAAATATATCATATGATAGCCGCATCGCTAAGGTCGCCGCCACTTCGGAGCTGAGGTCCCTGGTTCGCATCCCGAAGGGGTAAGTGTTTTTTATAATTTCTAATAATTTCTATCTATTCCTTACAGCTTATAATATATATAATTAACATTAATAGTTATTTCCAGACATTGTATCATCGAAATATTCGATAGAACAGTTCCAACCTTTCGGGGTTGGAAATGATCGATCGATGACGCAATATATTTTTCATTTTAGTTTTGCTCATTGGTTTTGTGACGTCACTAAATTTCATATTTATGATGTCACACATACGTCGCCATCTAATGACGTCATTCTCGAAAAGAGAGCGAATTTTCGATTTTCATGAAATAGGATACCGGGAATGGCTTAGTTACGTCACGGGAGGCCTAAAAACCATATCCCGCAGTCAATTTTTTTCGTTTTTTTTCAAAAATTTTTTCGGCCAGATTTTTGAAAAATCCCATAAACAGGCCAAAATAGGCGATTTTTTTCACTTTTTCCAACTTTAACGCCGTTTTTAGCAAAAACTATCGATTGTAGGTTAACGATAGTAGGCTCATTCGATAGCGCTTGAATTACTCTATCGATGGTGTAAATTTGGTCCCGTAAAACCTTAAGGAAAAAAACTTTTTTTTTCAACTCTCCAGAAATTTCATTTTGTCGACCAAATGCACGTCGAAAATATAAATTTTTTTTTTGTCCAATTTTTCAATGAAATTCACACCATAGATGCATTACGATACCATCAAGGCATATTAAAGATAATTCTTAACTTTTCGATGTCCTTAATCGATTGATTCGATATTAAATGTTTTTAATTTACAAAGAGATTGTATTGAAATACAATTTGGTTTTTAAGCAAAAAAAAGACCAAGGACCATAAAATGTTGCAATTTTACTGCACAACTTTTCCAACTTTAACATGGAGCAGCTATGGTTCGAATATGGTTGGGTAATTCTAATTAATTCGATCGAAAATATTTTCGATTTTCCACAAATCTCTTAAGAATTGTTTATATATGAGTTTTAACGTCATTTACATATATCATATGATAGCCGCATCGCTAAGGTCGCCGCCACTACTGGAGCTGAGGTCCCTGGTTCGAATCCCGAAGGGGTAAGTGTTTTTTCTTAAATATAATAATTGATTTCAATTCCTTACGGTTTATCCTGTCACTAATTAACATTAATAATTGTTTCCAGACATTGCATCATCGAAATATTCGATCGAACAGTTCCAACCTTTCGGGGTTGGAAATGATCGATCGATGATGCAATATATTTTTCATTTTATTTTTGCTCATTGGTTTTGTGACGTCACTAAATTTCATATTTATGACGTCACACATACGTCGCCATCTAATGACGTCATTCTCGAAAAGAGAGCGAATTTTCGATTTTCATGAAATAGGATACCGGGAATGGCTTAGTTACGTCACGGGAGGCCTAAAAAACATATCCCGCAGTCAATTTTTTTCGTTTTTTTTCAAAAATTTTTTCGGCCAGATTTTTGAAAAATCCCATAAACAGGCCAAAATAGGCGATTTTTTTCACTTTTTCCAACTTTAACGCCGTTTTTAGCGAAAACTATCGATTGTAGGTTAACGATAGTAGGCTCATTCGATAGCGCTTGAATTACTCTATCGATGGTGTATATTTGGTCCCGGAAAACCTTAAGGAAAAAAACTTTTTTTTTCAACTCTCCAGAAATTTCAAATCGTCGATGAAATGGTCGACGATTTTATGAAATTTTTTTTGTCGATTTCTCCATGAAATTCACACCTTAGATGCCTTACGTTACGATTGAAACGAATATATAAAAACTTTTTAGCTATTCGATATACTTCATCGAATTTTTCGATAAAACAAGTTAACATATGTAAAGCATTAAGACGTTCATAAAAATTTTCATTATCAAAAAATTTAATGAATGGTATCGAATAGCTAAAAAAAAATTACATATTCGTTTCAATCGTAACGCTAAGCATCTATGGTGTGAATTTCATCGAAAAATTCGACAAATAATTTTGCGGGAAAAATCGACGTACATTTGGTCGACGAAATAAAATTTCTGAAAAGTTGAAAAAAAAGTTTTTCCCCTGAAGGTATTCCCGGGCCAAATATACATCATCGATAGAGTAATTCAAGCGCTATCGAATGAGCCTACTATCGTTAACCTACGATCGATAGTTTTTGCTAAAAACGGCGTTAAAGTTGAAAAAAGTGAAAAAAATCAAGAATTGTGGCCTATTTTTCGGATTTTCAACCAAAAAATTTTCGAAAAAAAAACGAAAATAATTAAGCTTAGGATATGGTTTTTAGGCCTTCCGTGACGTAACTAAGCCATTGCTAGATTGCTATTTCCTGAAAATCGAAAATTCGCTCCTTTTTCGGGAATGACGTCATTGGGTGACGCCATTAGCTGTCGACGTATGAATGACGTCATATTGTGTATGAACCAAAAAAAAAATCTACGTAATCGATCGATCACTTCTCAACCCCGAAAGGTTGGACGTGATGATCGAATTATTCGGCTGAAACTAACGTTAAGATAATTATTAACGATCGAAAGTGATAATTTAAGCTGTAACGAATAGATATTAATTAGAAATTGGTTAGTAGAAATATAAAAATCTTTTACCTTATTGGGGGATCGATCCTTCGTCTTTCCGTTTCACATTTTCCGTGCGCTTATCGATTCGGCCATTGGAAGATATATTTATTGATCATTTAAACTCATATATAAAGATTTCTTAATCGATTGAAACTTGAAAAAAAAAATCGATCGAAGGAATTGGAATTTTCCGAAAATATTTTAACCATAGCTGCTCCATGTTAAAGTTGGAAAAGATGTCTAACTACATTGGAAAATATTTAGATCCTTGATCCTTTTTTTCAAGAAAACAAATTTATATTTGAATAGCAATATCTTGCATAATGTATAATTCTGCGATATCAAATTGAATAACATTAATTTTTTACAATCGATCGATTTTCGTTGAATTTTCCGGAAAAATTTGAACCATTGTTTCTTCATGTTACGTTCAGAAAAGTTGTCAAACCACATTGAAAAATATTTAGGTCCTTGATCCCTATTTTCAAGAAAACAATTTACATTTGCATTGCATAATAAGCATAATATGTTACTTTATTAAATCGAAAAATTCCATTAAGAACATCAAAAAGTGATTATGTTTTTATATAGTAGCTTCGATTGTAGCATAATGCACCTATGGTGTGAATTTCATGGAGAAATCGACAAAAAAAATTTCATAAAATCGTCGACCATTTCATCGACGATTTGAAATTTCTGGAGAGTTGAAAAAAAAAGTTTTTTTCCTTAAGGTTTTCCGGGACCAAATTTACACCATCGATAGAGTAATTCAAGCGCTATCGAATGAGCCTACTATCGTTAACCTACAATCGATAGTTTTCGCTAAAAACGGCGTTAAAGTTGGAAAAAGTGAAAAAAATCGCCTATTTTGGCCTGTTTATGGGATTTTTCAAAAATCTGGCCGAAAAAATTTTTGAAAAAAAACGAAAAAAATTGACTGCGGGATATGTTTTTTAGGCCTCCCGTGACGTAACTAAGCCATTCCCGGTATCCTATTTCATGAAAATCGAAAATTCGCTCTCTTTTCGAGAATGACGTCATTAGATGGCGACGTATGTGTGACATCATAAATATGAAATTTAGTGACGTCACAAAACCAATGAGCAAAACTAAAATGAAAAATATATTGCGTCATCGATCGATCATTTCCAACCCCGAAAGGTTGGAACTGTTCTATCGAATATTTCGATGATACAATGTCTGGAAATAACTATTAATGTTAATTATATATATTATAAGCTGTAAGGAATAGATAGAAATTATTAGAAATTATAAAAAACACTTACCCCTTCGGGATGCGAACCAGGGACCTCAGCTCCGAAGTGGCGGCGACCTTAGCGATGCGGCTATCATATGATATATTTAAATGACATTAAAACTCATATATAAACTATTCTTATGAGATTTGTAGAAAAATGAAAATTTTTTTCGATCGAAATAATTAGAATTTCCCAACCATATTCGAACCATAGCTGCTCCATGTTAAAGTTGGAAAAGTTGTAGAAAAACATTACAACATTTTAAGGTCCATGATCCTTTTTTTTCGTAAAAACAAAAATTGTGTTACCTATACCTTTTATTATACTTACAAAAATACTTATTAATTTAAATCTTATATGTATTCTAACTGTATAAAAAATACCTGAAAAATAAAATTCACGAGAATGGGAACGGTAATTCCAATTGAAACAATGTATTCTATTAAAATAAATTTATTGATGTTTAATATCAATTAAATATACATATACAATATTAAAATAACAATTTTGTGCATATTTACAATTGTTTGTATAAACTATGTAAAATTGTCAATTGTATCAAGAATTTTATGGAAATTATTAAATTAATAAGAAGCTTTTGAATTGTCTGATATTTTGATTATTTATCAATTGAACCACTTTATCACTTCACTTGAACACTGATTTATTAAAACAAAATTTTAATCACTAATTATTGTAGTAAATCCATTGGTATTCTTCTCAGTAGATGCCAATTGTGGAAATGATATCCTTGATGAATTTGATTAAAGATTCTAGAACGATGCACTTCCATTCTTCAAACGTCCATTTGAAAATGATGGACAATTCCAATCCAATTAATAATTCTCTAATGACTTCAGTCAGCTTCCCCTGTAGATAGTGAAATATTCAATTAAAACAATGTTTACAAGTTTCAGCAACAATAGCACTTACTAAACATTAATCTGCCAAAAGGATGATACTTTCTTTAACTCCAACAAACTGCCCTTGTCCTAAATTTTCAGGTAAATTGAATCTGTAAAATTACATTGATATAAATTTATAAAACAAGTCATACGTCCAATGTATACATCAAGTTATAAACTAGGGGCTAATGCTGCAGTTTAATTACATTCTTAAACAAATGGTTGCCTAACTTACACAAATTGTAATTAAATGGATAATTCCAATGATGTTATTTCATGCTAAGGGTAACTTATCATCAAAGTGGCAGAAACACATATTTCGTTAAAAAAAACCGTGGGTTAACCATCGTTGATTTTTCACGGAAATCGAAAATTTCAAAAAAGTTTTCTAAGCATGCCAATTGAAAGTATACGTCCTTTTGTACATGCTGTGCAAATTTTTCCGAAAACAAGCCACGTGTATGGCAGATATCGACCATCAAAGTGGCAGAAGAAATCATTTTTCGTCGTGAAGAAATCCATGGGTTAACCATCGTTGATTTTTCACGGAAATCGAAAATTTCAAAAAAGTTTTCTAAGCATGCCAATTGAAAGTATACGTCCTTTTGTACATGCTGTGCAAATTTTTCCGAAAACAAGTAACGTGTATGGCAGATATCGACCATCAAAGTGGCAGAAGAAATCATTTTTCGTCGTGAAGAAATCCATGGGTTAACCATCGTTGATTTTTCACGGAAATCGAAAATTTCAAAAAAGTTTTCTAAGCATGCCAATTGAAAGTATACGTCCTTTTGTACATGCTGTGCAAATTTTTCCGAAAACAAGCCACGTGTATGGCAGATATCGACCATCAAAGTGGCAGAAGAAATCATTTTTCGTCGTGAAGAAATCCATGGGTTAACCATCGTTGATTTTTCACGGAAATCGAAAATATCATAAAAGTTTTCTAAGCATGCCAATTGAAAGTATACGTCCTTTTGTACATGCTGTGCAAATTTTTCCGAAAACAAGCCACGTGTATGGCAGATATCGACCATCAAAGTGGCAGAAGAAATCATTTTTCGTCGTGAAGAAATCCATGGGTTAACCATCGTTGATTTTTCACGGAAATCGAAAATTTCAAAAAAGTTTTCTAAGCATGCCAATTGAAAGTATACGTCCTTTTGTACATGCTGTGCAAATTTTTCCGAAAACAAGCCACGTGTATGGCAGATATCGACCATCAAAGTGGCAGAAGAAATCATTTTTCGTCGTGAAGAAATCCATGGGTTAACCATCGTTGATTTTTCACGGAAATCGAAAATTTCAAAAAAGTTTTCTAAGCATGCCAATTGAAAGTATACGTCCTTTTGTACATGCTGAGCAAATTTTTCCGAAAACAAGCCATGTGTATGGCAGATATCGACCATCAAAGTGGCAGAAGAAATCATTTTTCGTCGTGAAGAAATCCATGGGTTAACCATCGTTGATTTTTCACGGAAATCGAAAATTTCAAAAAAGTTTTCTAAGCATGCCAATTGAAAGTATACGTCCTTTTGTACATGCTGTGCAAATTTTTCCGAAAACAAGCCACGTGTATGGCAGATATCGACCATCAAAGTGGCAGAAGAAATCATTTTTCGTCGTGAAGAAATCCATGGGTAAACCATCGTTGATTTTTCACGGAAATCGAAAATTTCAAAAAAGTTTTCTAAGCATGCCAATTGAAAGTATACGTCCTTTTGTACATGCTGTGCAAATTTTTCCGAAAACAAGCCACGTGTATGGCAGATATCGACCATCAAAGTGGCAGAAGAAATCATTTTTCGTCGTGAAGAAATCCATGGGTTAACCATCGTTGATTTTTCACGGAAATCGAAAATTTCAAAAAAGTTTTCTAAGCATGCCAATTGAAAGTATACGTCCTTTTGTACATGCTGTGCAAATTTTTTCGAAAATAAGCCACGTGTATGGCAGATATCGACCATCAAAGTGGCAGAAGAAATCATTTTTCGTCGTGAAGAAATCCATGGGTTAACCATCGTTGATTTTTCACGGAAATCGAAAATTTCAAAAAAGTTTTCTAAGCATGCCAATTGAAAGTATACGTCCTTTTGTACATGCTGTGCAAATTTTTCCGAAAACAAGCCACGTGTATGGCAGATATCGACCATCAAAGTGGCAGAAGAAATCATTTTTCGTCGTGAAGAAATCCATGGGTTAACCATCGTTGATTTTTCACGGAAATCGAAAATTTCAAAAAAGTTTTCTAAGCATGCCAATTGAAAGTATACGTCCTTTTGTACATGCTGTGCAAATTTTTCCGAAAACAAGCCACGTGTATGGCAGATATCGACCATCAAAGTGGCAGAAGAAATCATTTTTCGTCGTGAAGAAATCCATGGGTTAACCATCGTTGATTTTTCACGGAAATCGAAAATTTCAAAAAAGTTTTCTAAGCATGCCAATTGAAAGTATACGTCCTTTTGTACATGCTGTGCAAATTTTTCCGAAAACAAGCCACGTGTATGGCAGATATCGACCATCAAAGTGGCAGAAGAAATCATTTTTCGTCGTGAAGAAATCCATGGGTTAACCATCGTTGATTTTTCACGGAAATCGAAAATTTCAAAAAAGTTTTCTAAGCATGCCAATTGAAAGTATACGTCCTTTTGTACATGCTGTGCAAATTTTTCCGAAAACAAGCCACGTGTATGGCAGATATCGACCATCAAAGTGGCAGAAGAAATCATTTTTCGTCGTGAAGAAATCCATGGGTTAACCATCGTTGATTTTTCACGGAAATCGAAAATTTCAAAAAAGTTTTCTAAGCATGCCAATTGAAAGTATACGTCCTTTTGTACATGCTGTGCAAATTTTTCCGAAAACAAGCCACGTGTATGGCAGATATCGACCATCAAAGTGGCAGAAGAAATCATTTTTCGTCGTGAAGAAATCCATGGGTTAACCATCGTTGATTTTTCACGGAAATCGAAAATTTCAAAAAAGTTTTCTAAGCATGCCAATTGAAAGTATACGTCCTTTTGTACATGCTGTGCAAATTTTTCCGAAAACAAGCCACGTGTATGGCAGATATCGACCATCAAAGTGGCAGAAGAAATCATTTTTCGTCGTGAAGAAATCCATGGGTTAACCATCGTTGATTTTTCACGGAAATCGAAAATTTCAAAAAAGTTTTCTAAGCATGCCAATTGAAAGTATACGTCCTTTTGTACATGCTGAGCAAATTTTTCCGAAAACAAGCCATGTGTATGGCAGATATCGACCATCAAAGTGGCAGAAGAAATCATTTTTCGTCGTGAAGAAATCCATGGGTTAACCATCGTTGATTTTTCACGGAAATCGAAAATTTCAAAAAAGTTTTCTAAGCATGCCAATTGAAAGTATACGTCCTTTTGTACATGCTGTGCAAATTTTTCCGAAAACAAGCCACGTGTATGGCAGATATCGACCATCAAAGTGGCAGAAGAAATCATTTTTCGTCGTGAAGAAATCCATGGGTAAACCATCGTTGATTTTTCACGGAAATCGAAAATTTCAAAAAAGTTTTCTAAGCATGCCAATTGAAAGTATACGTCCTTTTGTACATGCTGTGCAAATTTTTCCGAAAACAAGCCACGTGTATGGCAGATATCGACCATCAAAGTGGCAGAAGAAATCATTTTTCGTCGTGAAGAAATCCATGGGTTAACCATCGTTGATTTTTCACGGAAATCGAAAATTTCAAAAAAGTTTTCTAAGCATGCCAATTGAAAGTATACGTCCTTTTGTACATGCTGAGCAAATTTTTCCGAAAACAAGCCATGTGTATGGCAGATATCGACCATCAAAGTGGCAGAAGAAATCATTTTTCGTCGTGAAGAAATCCATGGGTTAACCATCGTTGATTTTTCACGGAAATCGAAAATTTCAAAAAAGTTTTCTAAGCATGCCAATTGAAAGTATACGTCCTTTTGTACATGCTGTGCAAATTTTTCCGAAAACAAGCCACGTGTATGGCAGATATCGACCATCAAAGTGGCAGAAGAAATCATTTTTCGTCGTGAAGAAATCCATGGGTTAACAATCGTTGATTTTTCACGGAAATCGAAAATTTCAAAAAAGTTTTCTAAGCATGCCAATTGAAAGTATACGTCCTTTTGTACATGCTGTGCAAATTTTTCCGAAAACAAGCCACGTGTATGGCAGATATCGACCATCAAAGTGGCAGAAGAAATCATTTTTCGTCGTGAAGAAATCCATGGGTTAACCATCGTTGATTTTTCACGGAAATCGAAAATTTCAAAAAAGTTTTCTAAGCATGCCAATTGAAAGTATACGTCCTTTTGTACATGCTGTGCAAATTTTTCCGAAAACAAGCCACGTGTATGGCAGATATCGACCATCAAAGTGGCAGAAGAAATCATTTTTCGTCGTGAAGAAATCCATGGGTTAACCATCGTTGATTTTTCACGGAAATCGAAAATTTCAAAAAAGTTTTCTAAGCATGCCAATTGAAAGTATACGTCCTTTTGTACATGCTGTGCAAATTTTTCCGAAAACAAGCCACGTGTATGGCAGATATCGACCATCAAAGTGGCAGAAGAAATCATTTTTCGTCGTGAAGAAATCCATGGGTTAACCATCGTTGATTTTTCACGGAAATCGAAAATTTCAAAAAAGTTTTCTAAGCATGCCAATTGAAAGTATACGTCCTTTTGTACATGCTGTGCAAATTTTTCCGAAAACAAGCCACGTGTATGGCAGATATCGACCATCAAAGTGGCAGAAGAAATCATTTTTCGTCGTGAAGAAATCCATGGGTTAACCATCGTTGATTTTTCACGGAAATCGAAAATTTCAAAAAAGTTTTCTAAGCATGCCAATTGAAAGTATACGTCCTTTTGTACATGCTGTGCAAATTTTTCCGAAAACAAGCCACGTGTATGGCAGATATCGACCATCAAAGTGGCAGAAGAAATCATTTTTCGTCGTGAAGAAATCCATGGGTTAACCATCGTTGATTTTTCACGGAAATCGAAAATTTCAAAAAAGTTTTCTAAGCATGCCAATTGAAAGTATACGTCCTTTTGTACATGCTGTGCAAATTTTTCCGAAAACAAGCCACGTGTATGGCAGATATCGACCATCAAAGTGCAGAAGAAATCATTTTTCGTCGTGAAGAAATCCATGGGTTAACCATCGTTGATTTTTCACGGAAATCGAAAATTTCAAAAAAGTTTTCTAAGCATGCCAATTGAAAGTATACGTCCTTTTGTACATGCTGTGCAAATTTTTCCGAAAACAAGCCACGTGTATGGCAGATATCGACCATCAAAGTGGCAGAAGAAATCATTTTTCGTCGTGAAGAAATCCATGGGTTAACCATCGTTGATTTTTCACGGAAATCGAAAATTTCAAAAAAGTTTTCTAAGCATGCCAATTGAAAGTATACGTCCTTTTGTACATGCTGTGCAAATTTTTCCGAAAACAAGCCACGTGTATGGCAGATATCGACCATCAAAGTGGCAGAAGAAATCATTTTTCGTCGTGAAGAAATCCATGGGTTAACCATCGTTGATTTTTCACGGAAATCGAAAATTTCAAAAAAGTTTTCTAAGCATGCCAATTGAAAGTATACGTCCTTTTGTACATGCTGTGCAAATTTTTCCGAAAACAAGCCACGTGTATGGCAGATATCGACCATCAAAGTGGCAGAAGAAATCATTTTTCGTCGTGAAGAAATCCATGGGTTAACCATCGTTGATTTTTCACGGAAATCGAAAATTTCAAAAAAGTTTTCTAAGCATGCCAATTGAAAGTATACGTCCTTTTGTACATGCTGTGCAAATTTTTCCGAAAACAAGCCACGTGTATGGCAGATATCGACCATCAAAGTGGCAGAAGAAATCATTTTTCGTCGTGAAGAAATCCATGGGTTAACCATCGTTGATTTTTCACGGAAATCGAAAATTTCAAAAAAGTTTTCTAAGCATGCCAATTGAAAGTATACGTCCTTTTGTACATGCTGTGCAAATTTTTCCGAAAACAAGCCACGTGTATGGCAGATATCGACCATCAAAGTGGCAGAAGAAATCATTTTTCGTCGTGAAGAAATCCATGGGTTAACCATCGTTGATTTTTCACGGAAATCGAAAATTTCAAAAAAGTTTTCTAAGCATGCCAATTGAAAGTATACGTCCTTTTGTACATGCTGTGCAAATTTTTCCGAAAACAAGCCACGTGTATGGCAGATATCGACCATCAAAGTGGCAGAAGAAATCATTTTTCGTCGTGAAGAAATCCATGGGTTAACCATCGTTGATTTTTCACGGAAATCGAAAATTTCAAAAAAGTTTTCTAAGCATGCCAATTGAAAGTATACGTCCTTTTGTACATGCTGTGCAAATTTTTCCGAAAACAAGCCACGTGTATGGCAGATATCGACCATCAAAGTGGCAGAAGAAATCATTTTTCGTCGTGAAGAAATCCATGGGTTAACCATCGTTGATTTTTCACGGAAATCGAAAATTTCAAAAAAGTTTTCTAAGCATGCCAATTGAAAGTATACGTCCTTTTGTACATGCTGTGCAAATTTTTCCGAAAACAAGCCACGTGTATGGCAGATATCGACCATCAAAGTGGCAGAAGAAATCATTTTTCGTCGTGAAGAAATCCATGGTTAACCATCGTTGATTTTTCACGGAAATCGAAAATTTCAAAAAAGTTTTCTAAGCATGCCAATTGAAAGTATACGTCCTTTTGTACATGCTGTGCAAATTTTTCCGAAAACAAGCCACGTGTATGGCAGATATCGACCATCAAAGTGGCAGAAGAAATCATTTTTCGTCGTGAAGAAATCCATGGGTTAACCATCGTTGATTTTTCACGGAAATCGAAAATTTCAAAAAAGTTTTCTAAGCATGCCAATTGAAAGTATACGTCCTTTTGTGACATGCTGTGCAAATTTTTCCGAAAACAAGCCACGTGTATGGCAGATATCGACCATCAAAGTGGCAGAAGAAATCATTTTTCGTCGTGAAGAAATCCATGGGGTTAACCATCGTTGATTTTTCACGGAAATCGAAAATTTCAAAAAAGTTTTCTAAGCATGCCAATTGAAAGTATACGTCCTTTTGTACATGCTGTGCAAATTTTTCCGAAAACAAGCCACGTGTATGGCAGATATCGACCATCAAAGTGGCAGAAGAAATCATTTTTCGTCGTGAAGAAATCCATGGGTTAACCATCGTTGATTTTTCACAGAAATCGAAAATTTCAAAAAAGTTTTCTAAGCATGCCAATTGAAAGTATACGTCCTTTTGTACATGCTGTGCAAATTTTTCCGAAAACAAGCCACGTGTATGGCAGATATCGACCATCAAAGTGGCAGAAGAAATCATTTTTCGTCGTGAAGAAATCCATGGGTTAACCATCGTTGATTTTTCACAGAAATCGAAAATTTCAAAAAAGTTTTCTAAGCATGCCAATTGAAAGTATACGTCCTTTTGTACATGCTGTGCAAATTTTTCCGAAAACAAGCCACGTGTATGGCAGATATCGACCATCAAAGTGGCAGAAGAAATCATTTTTCGTCGTGAAGAAATCCATGGGTTAACCATCGTTGATTTTTCACGGAAATCGAAAATTTCAAAAAAGTTTTCTAAGCATGCCAATTGAAAGTATACGTCCTTTTGTACATGCTGTGCAAATTTTTCCGAAAACAAGCCACGTGTATGGCAGATATCGACCATCAAAGTGGCAGAAGAAATCATTTTTCGTCGTGAAGAAATCCATGGGTTAACCATCGTTGATTTTTCACGGAAATCGAAAATTTCAAAAAAGTTTTCTAAGCATGCCAATTGAAAGTATACGTCCTTTTGTACATGCTGTGCAAATTTTTCCGAAAACAAGCCACGTGTATGGCAGATATCGACCATCAAAGTGGCAGAAGAAATCATTTTTCGTCGTGAAGAAATCCATGGGTTAACCATCGTTGATTTTTCACGGAAATCGAAAATTTCAAAAAAGTTTTCTAAGCATGCCAATTGAAAGTATACGTCCTTTTGTACATGCTGTGCAAATTTTTCCGAAAACAAGCCACGTGTATGGCAGATATCGACCATCAAAGTGGCAGAAGAAATCATTTTTCGTCGTGAAGAAATCCATGGGTTAACCATCGTTGATTTTTCACGGAAATCGAAAATTTCAAAAAAGTTTTCTAAGCATGCCAATTGAAAGTATACGTCCTTTTGTACATGCTGTGCAAATTTTTCCGAAAACAAGCCACGTGTATGGCAGATATCGACCATCAAAGTGGCAGAAGAAATCATTTTTCGTCGTGAAGAAATCCATGGGTTAACCATCGTTGATTTTTCACGGAAATCGAAAATTTCAAAAAAGTTTTCTAAGCATGCCAATTGAAAGTATACGTCCTTTTGTACATGCTGTGCAAATTTTTCCGAAAACAAGCCACGTGTATGGCAGATATCGACCATCAAAGTGGCAGAAGAAATCATTTTTCGTCGTGAAGAAATCCATGGGTTAACCATCGTTGATTTTTCACGGAAATCGAAAATTTCAAAAAAGTTTTCTAAGCATGCCAATTGAAAGTATACGTCCTTTTGTACATGCTGTGCAAATTTTTCCGAAAACAAGCCACGTGTATGGCAGATATCGACCATCAAAGTGGCAGAAGAAATCATTTTTCGTCGTGAAGAAATCCATGGGTTAACCATCGTTGATTTTTCACGGAAATCGAAAATTTCAAAAAAGTTTTCTAAGCATGCCAATTGAAAGTATACGTCCTTTTGTACATGCTGTGCAAATTTTTCCGAAAACAAGCCACGTGTATGGCAGATATCGACCATCAAAGTGGCAGAAGAAATCATTTTTCGTCGTGAAGAAATCCATGGGTTAACCATCGTTGATTTTTCACGGAAATCGAAAATTTCAAAAAAGTTTTCTAAGCATGCCAATTGAAAGTATACGTCCTTTTGTACATGCTGTGCAAATTTTTCCGAAAACAAGCCACGTGTATGGCAGATATCGACCATCAAAGTGGCAGAAGAAATCATTTTTCGTCGTGAAGAAATCCATGGGTTAACCATCGTTGATTTTTCACGGAAATCGAAAATTTCAAAAAAGTTTTCTAAGCATGCCAATTGAAAGTATACGTCCTTTTGTACATGCTGTGCAAATTTTTCCGAAAACAAGCCACGTGTATGGCAGATATCGACCATCAAAGTGGCAGAAGAAATCATTTTTCGTCGTGAAGAAATCCATGGGTTAACCATCGTTGATTTTTCACGGAAATCGAAAATTTCAAAAAAGTTTTCTAAGCATGCCAATTGAAAGTATACGTCCTTTTGTACATGCTGTGCAAATTTTTCCGAAAACAAGCCACGTGTATGGCAGATATCGACCATCAAAGTGGCAGAAGAAATCATTTTTCGTCGTGAAGAAATCCATGGGTTAACCATCGTTGATTTTTCACGGAAATCGAAAATTTCAAAAAAGTTTTCTAAGCATGCCAATTGAAAGTATACGTCCTTTTGTACATGCTGTGCAAATTTTTCCGAAAACAAGCCACGTGTATGGCAGATATCGACCATCAAAGTGGCAGAAGAAATCATTTTTCGTCGTGAAGAAATCCATGGGTTAACCATCGTTGATTTTTCACGGAAATCGAAAATTTCAAAAAAGTTTTCTAAGCATGCCAATTGAAAGTATACGTCCTTTTGTACATGCTGTGCAAATTTTTCCGAAAACAAGCCACGTGTATGGCAGATATCGACCATCAAAGTGGCAGAAGAAATCATTTTTCGTCGTGAAGAAATCCATGGGTTAACCATCGTTGATTTTTCACGGAAATCGAAAATTTCAAAAAAGTTTTCTAAGCATGCCAATTGAAAGTATACGTCCTTTTGTACATGCTGTGCAAATTTTTCCGAAAACAAGCCACGTGTATGGCAGATATCGACCATCAAAGTAGCAGAAGAAATCATTTTTCGTCGTGAAGAAATCCATGGGTTAACCATCGTTGATTTTTCACGGAAATCGAAAATTTCAAAAAAGTTTTCTAAGCATGCCAATTGAAAGTATACGTCCTTTTGTACATGCTGTGCAAATTTTTCCGAAAACAAGCCACGTGTATGGCAGATATCGACCATCAAAGTGGCAGAAGAAATCATTTTTCGTCGTGAAGAAATCCATGGGTTAACCATCGTTGATTTTTCACGGAAATCGAAAATTTCAAAAAAGTTTTCTAAGCATGCCAATTGAAAGTATACGTCCTTTTGTACATGCTGTGCAAATTTTTCCGAAAACAAGCCACGTGTATGGCAGATATCGACCATCAAAGTGGCAGAAGAAATCATTTTTCGTCGTGAAGAAATCCATGGGTTAACCATCGTTGATTTTTCACGGAAATCGAAAATTTCAAAAAAGTTTTCTAAGCAAGCCAATTGAAAGTATACGTCCTTTTGTACATGCTGTGCAAATTTTTCCGAAAACAAGCCACGTGTATGGCAGATATCGACCATCAAAGTGGCAGAAGAAATCATTTTTCGTCGTGAAGAAATCCATGGGTTAACCATCGTTGATTTTTCACGGAAATCGAAAATTTCAAAAAAGTTTTCTAAGCATGCCAATTGAAAGTATACGTCCTTTTGTACATGCTGTGCAAATTTTTCCGAAAACAAGCCACGTGTATGGCAGATATCGACCATCAAAGTGGCAGAAGAAATCATTTTTCGTCGTGAAGAAATCCATGGGTTAACCATCGTTGATTTTTCACGGAAATCGAAAATTTCAAAAAAGTTTTCTAAGCATGCCAATTGAAAGTATACGTCCTTTTGTACATGCTGTGCAAATTTTTCCGAAAACAAGCCACGTGTATGGCAGATATCGACCATCAAAGTGGCAGAAGAAATCATTTTTCGTCGTGAAGAAATCCATGGGTTAACCATCGTTGATTTTTCACAGAAATCGAAAATTTCAAAAAAGTTTTCTAAGCATGCCAATTGAAAGTATACGTCCTTTTGTACATGCTGTGCAAATTTTTCCGAAAACAAGCCACGTGTATGGCAGATATCGACCATCAAAGTGGCAGAAGAAATCATTTTTCGTCGTGAAGAAATCCATGGGTTAACCATCGTTGATTTTTCACAGAAATCGAAAATTTCAAAAAAGTTTTCTAAGCATGCCAGTTGAAAGTATACGTCCTTTTGTACATGCTGTGCAAATTTTTCCGAAAACAAGCCACGTGTATGGCAGATATCGACCATCAAAGTGGCAGAAGAAATCATTTTTCGTCGTGAAGAAATCCATGGGTTAACCATCGTTGATTTTTCACGGAAATCGAAAATTTCAAAAAAGTTTTCTAAGCATGCCAATTGAAAGTATACGTCCTTTTGTACATGCTGTGCAAATTTTTCCGAAAACAAGCCACGTGTATGGCAGATATCGACCATCAAAGTGGCAGAAGAAATCATTTTTCGTCGTGAAGAAATCCATGGGTTAACCATCGTTGATTTTTCACGGAAATCGAAAATTTCAAAAAAGTTTTCTAAGCATGCCAATTGAAAGTATACGTCCTTTTGTACATGCTGTGCAAATTTTTCCGAAAACAAGCCACGTGTATGGCAGATATCGACCATCAAAGTGGCAGAAGAAATCATTTTTCGTCGTGAAGAAATCCATGGGTTAACCATCGTTGATTTTTCACGGAAATCGAAAATTTCAAAAAAGTTTTCTAAGCATGCCAATTGAAAGTATACGTCCTTTTGTACATGCTGTGCAAATTTTTCCGAAAACAAGCCACGTGTATGGCAGATATCGACCATCAAAGTGGCAGAAGAAATCATTTTTCGTCGTGAAGAAATCCATGGGTTAACCATCGTTGATTTTTCACGGAAATCGAAAATTTCAAAAAAGTTTTCTAAGCATGCCAATTGAAAGTATACGTCCTTTTGTACATGCTGTGCAAATTTTTCCGAAAACAAGCCACGTGTATGGCAGATATCGACCATCAAAGTGGCGCGCAGAAATCATTTTAAACAAGGTGCTAATGCTGCAGCCTATTTACATTATTACACAAATAGTTGCCTAACTTATACAATTTGTAAATAAATGGATAATTCCAATGATGATACTTTCTGCTAAGAGTAACTTTAAAAAGGATTTATAAATATACGGCCACACAAGGATTATAAATTATTTTTTTTTTGTGTCGCTGGTTTTTTTTGCTAAAAATATTTTTGTTTCGATTTCGAAAAAGCTTGTTATATTATCGTTGTTACATATATGCATTGTTAAGAACCCGAAACTCTGTTTGTTTCGAAAATCATCCATTATATAACAATGTTAAATCCGATTGAAATTTGGATGGTTTTCTAGGAATTCTTCTGCAACTTTGATGATCGATTTCATTTTTGAAAGGTGGTTCGTTTTCGAAAAAATTTGCACAGCATGTCCAGTAAGACATGTACTTTTGAATGCTATCATTATTTTTTTTTTTGAAGTTTGACGATTTCGTGAAAGATTGATGGTTAACCCACGTTTTTTGTTTGACGAAAAATGATTTCTTCCGGCACTTTGATGGTCGATTTCATCCCTTAAACGTGGTTTGTTTTCAGAAAAATTTGCACAGCATGCACACTAAGCATTTAATTTCAAATGCTATCATTAAAATTTTTTTTTGAAATTTGTCGATTTTGTGAAAAATCAACGATGGTTAACCCATGGTTCTTTTTTGGCGAAAAATGTTTTAGATTCGAACTTGATAAAGATATTTATATTATTGTTTGATTCATTGATGAACTAGACCATCAAAGTGCCAGAAGAAATCATAAAAACCATCTAAACTTCAATCGCATGTAACATCGTTATATAAGGGATGATTTTCGAACCAAAGATTGTTTTGGGTTCGTAACTATGTAACAAACGAAAATATAACAATTTACTTTGAAATCGAAACAAAAAATTATTTCGTCAAAAAAAAACCGTGGGTTAACCATTGTTGATTTTTCACGAAAATCTTCAAATATCAAAAAAAATTTAAAAGGATGTCAACCGAAAATATATACCAACTGTTATGTTACTGTGCTTTTTTTTAGTTCATTTTAAAAGGTTAAGACAGATTATTTTCTAATTTTTAAATACCTTTTCAATATGTGTGCATGTTCCTGTTATCTTGTTCCGAAAGATCTTCCAGTTTGGCCAAAGTAAAATTTTTTACAGGAACCACATTTAATTTTATACCTTCCGGTTTTATTTTTCTATCTAATTTGGATGTTCTGCGTTGGTTTTAAAATTTTCATCATGTTGTTGTTTGTTTAGAATGCGATAATGATGTTATATTTCTTTAGGAAGTTGGCGATTGTAAAACTAAATATATTATTGAAGTTTGATTTATATTTTTTTATTTTCTTTTGGTGGAGTTGGAAGAATGGATTTTTTAGTAAATTTCGATATTATTTTGTTTAAGATTGAGCTGTTGTATCCATTTGTAGTGGCTATATGTTTAATTATCTTAAATTCTTCTTCACGAACTTTGGTGCTAAGAGGGAACTTGATGGCTCATTTTTTGATTTCTTGGGTGAAATGATGTTTTATGGATGGTTGTCTTCATTGTTGTTAGTTTTCTGTATATATTGTATGACAACTTTCCATTTTTATAGGTGATTGTTGTGTTTAAGAAGTTGATTGTTCCATTTAGTTGGTGTTCTGAAGTGAATTTTATTTTCTGGTTAATTTAGTTCAGATCGGATACCAAATTGTCCATTTGTCGGGTAGTTCCATTAAATAATATAAATATATCGTTTACATATCTTCCATAATAAATTATTTTATTTTTGTAGGTATTGTTCATAATATATTTATTTTCAAAGTGATTCATGTAAATATTGGCTAGTAGTCCTGATAAAGGCGAACCCATGGCTTAGCATTCCTTTTGGTGACAAAATTTTTGATTAAAAGTGAAATAATTTTGTTGAAAGATGGTGGCTAATAAGTTCATTATGTTGTTGATTACCATATATTCATATATTTTTGATGTTATAAGATTATATTTCACAATTTTGATTGTTTCTTCAACAGGGACTTTTGAACTTTAGAATTAAAATTCAAACTATTCCTTTTTTTTTAAATTACAACTTTTTTCAAGAAAATTATTGATTTTTCAAATTTTTCAATCCTATTCGAAAGTCTTAATTTTTTGATTTGATAATTTCTCTAATAATATTGATTATAATTTGGTAAGGTAGAAGACTTCTTTTTTTCAAGCAAGTGGTGAAATAAACTGTTAATAGATGGCGAAGTTTGTACCACTAAATAATTGAGAAAACTTATTGGTAAAACATTTCAAATGATTAAGAAAATTGGACGGTAAATTGTTTAACCTTTGATCAAATTAATTAAGATTAGATTTAATTACTTAATTGGCATTAAATAAGGCTGGTTTGTGTATATCAAAGCAGTTATAGCAAAAGAGAATAGTTGCTAGTACCAAAGAAATTTTTATCTGATCCAACTTTGTCGTACTAATTTGTATATTTCTCTTTCTATTCAACCCTTTCATTTTCGATTTTACTAACTCTAACATTATATTAATTTTCAACTACAAAATATTTCGAAACTCAAAATCAATCTCATAAAATCTTCATCTCAACAATGGCAACTTAGGTTTTATGCTTCAAAGGGTCAATTAATTAATAATGGATAATTAGTAAATTATTTATTCCTAATTGCTTTCTACACAAAACTAGTCCAAATAAATCAAATTGCAGCTTCTTGGTAATCATTTCATTTCAGAATTTCGACTAATTTTGCGATTTTTGTAAACAGAGTTCATAAAATTAATGGTTTCATTGGTTTTGTGGCAAATTGTCTAATTTTGTTGAAACCAACAGAACCCGTTTTTTGATGGCTCTGTGGAGGTTTTTTGAGCCCCTAAGGTGAAAATGTGCCGTCCTAGAAAAAATTGGTAATTTTTCAGTAAAAAGTTAATCTTCGGCTAAACGATCTTCAAATTATTGGGCGAATCGAAAACGTAAGAAATGGTCTTTAGCCTGAAGTGCATTAACTAATTAAACTTTATAAGACTCATCCTTATAAGTCTAGTGCTGAATTTATTTAAAAAAAAACTATACTGTTGATCAAAATAAGATTTTTTCGCTGACTTTGAACAGTTATACTGTGTATACAATATATAGAATGCATTGCGGTCCAATTTATGTAGTACAATTTAATATAATAATATTAAAAATCGTACCATAAACATAAATTTGAACAGAAGTTCAAACAAAAATATTCGTGACGTATTGCCCAGATACGTTTTTCGATTGCCAATCAATCTTCCTCAGTGGTCATCAAGTAGTTTGGATCACTCCGTAACTGTTTTGTGATGATTCACGAATCAAATTTTTGTTTGCACTTCTGTTGAAAGTTATGTTTACGTTATGATTTTTATATATTATTATATTAAATTATACTACATAAATTGGACATCAATATATTCTATATATTGTATACACAGTATACTGTTGAATTTTTCCATTTTTTTTATACTATTTACAATGCAAAAAAATCTCAATTTTTCTAGAATAAAAAGTTTTAATCATACTTTTGAAGTGACGATAAAATTGGAAAAGTCAATTTTTTTTAACGTTCTATAGCCAAATGAATTTCTATACCTCTTACGAGAAAAAAATCTCTGCAAAAATTAACTAATACCGCATCAACTACTCGGGAATTTCATAAGTTAAAGTTAGGTGCAATGAAACCACTTGGCAATGTGCAGATATCTTCGTAAAATAAGTTCTAATTATTCTTTGGAATCAAAAGCAAATCATTATTCTTCCTTGCCTGCCCCTTACTGATGCTCAGCCTTTCATGCACAAAAGTCTTGCTACGCCTATGGATGAGATAATTACATTTTTATTATATTAGGATTTAACTAAGGAAAATGAATTTCATTTCTATTTTGAGAAGATTAAATGAATTTGATTTCGTCAAAAGTTTATCACTGAATACCATTGGTTTCGAATGCATTTGTATCCGATTTGTGCGTTTGTTCAAAGAATGACAGAAGTTCTTCTACTTTAATGAATAATTTTATTGTAGGTGAAAATTTTTTGGTTGAATTTTCAATGAAAATGCTTTTTTTTAGTTCTTGTGAGATAAAAATATTAATTGTTTGAAATTTTCGGTTTTTCCCTATATACCATGGATGGGCAACTAGTCCCGAGGCCAATTTTAGTATCGCTATTTTAGTATCGTATTTTAATTATCGCTTGCTATATCTGGGGTGGAATTCCGTGTACTATGAACTTTAAAGCGATTGTAGAAGACAAAATTTTCTAGCAATAGCTTAATGCAATTTGGAAAATACCAAGTTCATTAATTCCTAGAATTTTTCTAGCCCAACACTGTGATCTTTATTCATACAGCCCCCATTTCATGATACATTTTCCTGACCCCAAAAAAAATTATTGAAATATTAAAATCAAATAATCAACTATACTGTACATTTTAATAGCGACATTTATATCTTGCAGATGGTAAAAAAAATTTAAGTTAGCAAAAGTGTCGAAAAAGCGAGTTTTTTAGGTACCGCATATACGGAATTCTGCTGTCAAAAGTTGGGTCCGAAATTTTAATTTCTTCATGAGTCTATATCTCGAAAACTTAATTAGTGATCTAAATAAAAAAAAATTGTTGTAAACAAATATTTTACTTATCTATCCTTATCTCTCTACAACACATTTTATACTGTAATAAAGTATATATAAAAATAGTATGCATTTCACACCCCTTCAACTCCCTTAAATTAGGCCAATGCCAACAAGTCGATCGTGATAAAGTTTTAAGATAACAAGTAGATTTTATATACAGAAAGTAAGCCACCCCTGTTATATACTAAACAGAATAATTGACAATTCAGTACACATATTTTGAGACCAAAAATAAAAATGTTTGCTTACAAATCTTTGCTTTATTGACTAAAGGAAAGAAATTTCAGATATAGCTGAAGACAAAGCTTAACAAAACTAATTTTATCGTAAAACTTTCGATAGTAGATTAGATATAAAGGCTTAAATTTAATCAAAATAAAGATTTTTTCGCTGACTTTGAACAGTTATACTGTGGATACAATATATAGGATATATTGCGGTCCAATTTATGTAGTATATTTTAATATAATAATACATAAAAATCATACCATAAACATAAATTTGAACAGAAGTTCAAACAAAACTATTTGTGACGACGTATTGTCCAGATACGTATTTCGATTGCCAAGCAACCTTCCTCAGTGGTCATCAAGTAGTTTGGATCACTCCGTAACTGCTTTGTGATGATTTTAATATATAATTATATTAAATTATAATACATAAATTGGACAGCAATATATTCTATATATTGTATATACAGTATACTGTTGAATTTTTCAATTTTTTTTTTGATACTATTTACGATGCAAAAAAATCTCCATTTGTCTAGAATAAAAAGTTTTATTCACACTTTTGAAGAGACGATAAAATTGGAAAAGTTAAATTTTTTTTAACGTTCTATAGCCAAATGGATTTCTATACCTCTTACGAGAAAAAAATCTCCGCAAAATTTAACGAATACCGCATCAACTGCTCGGGAATTTCATAAGTTAAAGTTTGGTGCCATGAAACCACTTGGCAATGTGCAGATATCTTCGCATAATTGCATTGTATAGTATGCGTCAATTATTTAGTGCAATGAATCTGGAGTTTCGTGCACTATAGTAATCATAACCACAGAAATTGGTTCCCACACGTTTAATAGTTTTCGAATAAGTTTCAAGACATTGGCAAATATCATCGGTGGCTTCCTTTTACATACCAAAGCTTTTAAAAGCTCCGAATTTCCTCGACTAAATTAAATGTTATATGTTAATTACTTCAGGATCTCAAATGGCATAGGGATGAAACAATTTTTATTGTGTACAGCAAGCAAGTCCACGTTTTATTTATTCATTTTGTTGAATTAAATTTTGGTTTGACCTGGCAAACCGGATCGAAAAAAAAATATGTTAACGAAATTGAAATGAGGAAAAAAATTTTTTGATACAATATGGGTAACTTGTGTATTATTTAATATCTAAATTTATTTGTCGGACCTAAATAAACACTCATATTTCATGTTACATATCAAAGAAAGGTTAATAACTTGTGCAAACATTTTATTTACAATGAATTTTTTTGGACGTGACATGAACAAATTCCAAATTTCTACCACAAATAGTGATGACTTAAGTCTTAATTTTTAATCAAACTTTCATAAAAAAATCATAATGAAATTAAAATAGAAGCAGAAATTCTAAGACGATTGATTCGTTTTAAAGCAATTAAATGTTTTTTTTTAAAGTTCATGTCTATAAAATTGTATCATATTTCGCTTAAATAGTACAATGGTTACATATGGTTGGTTATATTATTATCATCATTGAAATAACGCGAATGGGTTTGGGGTTGGGGATGATTTGGGCGATCCAATATGAACGGTGGCAGAGTGGGAATGAATATGACTGTAATAAGCGTTGTATGAAATTTTAACAGCAAATATTTGCACAATATTTCGAGCCCCGAAACATATTTATAACATCATAAAAAGAAATATATATAATAACGGGTGGTGCGCTGAAAGTATGGAAGCCAAAAAAAAACTTGTTAAAAGGTTGTCTTTTGTAATTCATGAGGTAGTTTACATTAAGTAACGGCATCATTGATTGCCAGGGGAATGATTGTAATTCTGGATATTTAAGATGGAAATTGACTATTCTAAAAAAAAATAAGATTAATTGAAGATTTAAGTTTGAAGTTTGATATTTTGTACTAGTTAATGGACAAATATTGACCAATTTTCATCGTTTGTTGTCGCAGATTGTCTCCTTAATGGTTTATAATTTTACTATAAAAACAATAAGCTCCTAAAACTATTGATAATTTATTTGCAAAAAATTATATATTTTTTTAATAGATGATAGAATTCAGATCTCAGCTTTTATAATTTTTTTAAATAAGAAGAAAATTCAGGTTATTTAAGATCTTTTTGTTTTTTATTTTTTATTTAAAATTTTAATTGTTCAATTAGCTACGTTGCGTTATGTATCGTAACTTCCTCAGGCTTAAAAGCTAAAAGCCTGAGGAAGTTACGATTAGTAACGAAACGTAGCTTATTGAACAATAAAAATATTAAATAAAAAATAAAAAACGAAAAGATCTTAAATTTTCTGAATTTTCTTCTTATTTTAAAAAAAAAAATTAACTTTTGAAGTTTATAATTGCCTTATTTTTAAGAATCGATTCTGGTCACTCTTTCTTTCGGGTTCCAGGAAAAATTTGCTCCAGCTAAAATTTTGGTTTCTTTTATAAAATGCAATTTTACCTGATGCAATTTTCAAAAAAAAAAAACAATATAAATTTTTTGAAATTGATTTTGAGTTTCGAAATATTTTGCAGCATTGTTCATTGATAGTTTGACGACATGCTTACATCATATCAGCGAAAAAATGCTGGAAATTCTATTCATAATGGTAATTTCAATTTTTTACACAGAGTAGTATATCCGAGTACAAAGCCTAAAGTTAAGTTTCTCACGTTTGCAAATGATATTAAAATACGCGATTTTTCTTGCGGATATAACTATTTAAAAACGGGAAATAATAATAAAAAAATGCATTTATCGTCTACTATATCTTAGATCCAAAAAAATAAATTATTGAAAAAAGGTTGAAATTGAAGTGTAAGTCAATTCTTTTAAAGGACCATTTTGATTTATAACGAAAACTTACACATTTTTCAAGAAATCAAAATTGTCGCAATATGTAGTGCCAATCTGACCTATTGCAAAAAAAAACACTAACACTTTCGACATCAATTTTCGGCAAAACTATGACATTTACGTAAAATTAGAACAACATCTTTTTTGTAGGAAATATCCTGAGCTTTCATTTTGCTTATAACTATTTTGCTTATAACTATACTGTGCATTTTAATAGCGACATTTATACCTTGCAGATGGTAAGAAAAATTTTAAGTTGGCAAAAGTGTCAAAAAAACGGAATTTTTAGGTACCCCATATACGGAATTCTGGTGTCAAAAGTTGGGTCCGAAATTTTAATTTCTCCATGAGTCTATATCTCGAAAACTTAATTAGTGATCTAAATAAAAAAAAATTGTTGTAAACAAATATTTTACTTATCTATCCTTATCTCTCTACAACACATTTTATACTGTAATAAAGTACAAGTATATATAAAAATAGTATGCATTTCACACCCCTGCAACTTCCTTAAATAAGGCCAATGCCAACAAGTCGATCGTGATAAAGTCTTAAGATAACAAGTAGATCTTATATATAGAAAGTTAGCCGATTTCTTGCGGATATAACTATTTAAAAACGGGAAATAATAATAAAAAAATGCATTTATCGTCTACTATATCTTAGATCCAAAAAAATAAATTATTGAAAAAAGGTTGAAATTGAAGTGTAAGTCAATTCTTTTAAAGGACCATTTTGATTTATAACGAAAACTTACACATTTTTCAAGAAATCAAAATTGTCGCAATATGTAGTGCCAATCTGACCTATTGCAAAAAAAAACACTAACACTTTCGACATCAATTTTCGGCAAAACTATGACATTTACGTAAAATTAGAACAACATCTTTTTTGTAGGAAATATCCTGAGCTTTCATTTTGCTTATAACTATTTTTTTAGTATCTAGCACCATTCAGAAGTTAGTACTTGGATGACCCATTTCAACTCGTTTTTTTTTCTTGCTAAATCATGGATCAGATGAACTGGAAAAACAAAAGTTTTTTTTTCATCTAAGTCATAAATTTCTTACATTTTATGTACGATTTTATTAAAATATTAAAAAAAATAAGAAGAGTATAAATTATGTGTCAATTAATAATTTTTCTTGTTGCACTATTCTGAGTATTACTTTTTAATACTTGCAGCAAAATGAATGCAATTCAAGTGTTTGTTTAAAAATAATGCATTTTCCTTTAAACAGTGATGTATAAAATCTTTTCACCAGAGCTTTGTAAAAATTTTCTAATCTTTTTGAGAAAAGAAAAATGAATTGACTCATGGGTAGTTATTCGTTTTTAGTACAAAAATACGATTTAGAACGTAAGGGAGGCAATTTTAACCAAGTCGAATAATTATGACTAGAAAAAAAAGCTCCAAAAGGGAGGAAAGCTTAAAAATTAGCTGAAAGGAAGTTTTGGAAAAAAATTGATTTTTCATATTAATAATATAATGCCTTTGTATTGAGATGAATGATTGGAAAAATTTGTTTAGAGAAAGTCCATACTAATCATCACATCGGTGATTTTTTTCAAAAAATTTTTTGATAATATTTATTAAACTGGGCCAAAAAATCGACTTTTTTTTTTTTTTTGAAAAGTATATCGAAAATATTGTTCAAAGTGACAAAAAAAATAATCGGGAAGCTTTGAGCCCTTAATGTCAATATTAAGAGGTCTCTCATCTTAAATTTCGATTTTTTATTTGTGCTTTGATTTTTGCGTTAATGCTGTCAAACTATCACGGTAAAAAAAATTTTCTGCACATATTTTTATAAAAAATTAAATTCCCTACAAAAAAGGTCTTTTTAAAAATTTTTGCCAGACACGCCGTTTCCGAATAATCAAGCTTCTAACATTGATATAATTTTTAGATTTATCTTCTTTTTTTTGAAATTTTGTAACTAACGAACAAATAAATAATTAGAAATAAACAATATAGATTCTTGAAGAGAACTTAATGCTCTACAAAAAAGCTATCTAACGTTTTTACATAAAATCACTCTTTCAAAATTGGTTCAACAACGAAAAAAACAATAATTTAATTTTTCCTTCAACTGTAATTGTGAATAACTTTTGAAAAAGTGATTTTATACAAAAACGTTAAGAGACCTTTTTTGTAGAACATTAAATTTCCTTCAAGAATCTAAGTTGTTCATTTCTATATATTTATTTTTTCATTGATTACAAAATTCCAAAATAAAGAAGATTAATCTAAAATTATATCAATGATTAAAGCATGATTATTCGAAAATAGGGTGTATAGCAAAAAATTTTAAAGAACGTTTTTTGTAGGGAATTTAATTTTCTATACATATATGTGCAGAAGATTTTTTTTATCTTGATAGTTTGACAGCAATGATGCCAAAATGAAAGCACAAAGAAAAAATCGAAATTAATGATGATAGACCTCTTAATATTAATATTAAGGGCTCAAACCTACCCGATATTTTTTTTGGTCACCTTGAACAATATTTTCGATATACTTTTCAAAAAAAAAAATAGTCAATTTTTTAAGCGCAGTCTAATAATTATGATGAAAAAAAATAATTAAATCTACTTTTTTCGAGGAAAATTTAACCTTTTTATTTATATTATGCAACAATATAAATAAAAAGGTTAAATTTTCCTCACAGTCTATAGCCAAATTGAATAAATAAGTCAATTAGAAGGATTTCTTACTCGATGAGGTATAACTAAATATTTAGAGGAAACATTTGTAGAAGAATTAGGAAATAAGAGTTGAAAAGCTTAAATGTTTAAGTTTACGTTTTCAATAAGAGCTTTAAGTTTTTTGTCAGATTTGACCCAAAAAAAAAAATATAAAAATATATTCATTGATTAATACAAATTTTCCATAAGTTTAAAAAAAAAAATCTTCATCATTTTTTAAGAAAAATAAATGTTTTCGTCCCCACTAACCATTATTTTTTACAACTAAATAATTTTTTTTTGCATTTCACTAACAAAGCTTTTAATTATATCAGCATCGCAATTAAATTAAAAACCAAAACTTTTTCGAATTTGCATTGATATTGCAAAAATAAGCGCTCGTTTTTCTTCATGTTTTTCATTGTATTCACCAATAAAATTTGTTGAGTTAGTTGAAAAGTTTTACATATAGAAAAAATTGTAAATATGAATAAACCAAAGTTGGTTCGAAAGTTTACACTTTGCCATCAATAAAGTTTGTATTTTACGATACAATGATATGGAGAAGTAAAAGTTAATTTAAAACTTTTTTTTTAAAAGACCATTATTTGTTGGCAAGTTTGTTATTGAACCGATAACCGTATTTTGCGATTAAGGAAAAATTTTTTTTACCCTTCCTTTTGGGTTAAACCAAACATTACAGAGTCTGCAAAATATGAAAATTTTTCAACAAAAACATCATCAAAAGTCTACAGATTGAATAGGAAGAAGAAAAAATGTTTATGAATGGTTTTGTGCCAATCGACAGACCAAACTTGAAACTTTATCGTTTTGTAATGAAGCGTTTCGAGAGCCTCTTCACTGTGGGTCTTTCTGGTTATTTGTCTGATTTTAGGTTATTTGTCAAACCAAACACTATTCCTTTATGTTTTGTCGATTATTTATTATCGATCAATTCAATGCACTTCGAAAAGCCCAACGAAACTTTTTTTTTACATTTTAATTCATTCATAACTAATTCATTCACATTTGAACTTCCAATGCCCAATTTCTTCACACAATTTTCTGCCAATTTCACATTTGACTTGATACAAATTCAGGCATTTGCGTTTGGCCAGGTGCTAACGCCTCGATCATCTCGATCTATCGATCCCCATAGCAGAGAAACTATGCTTAAATCATTCATTTGTCGATCTTTTAAATTTAAATTTTCTACTCTTAAAGTTGAAAATAAATACTCCATATCTTTCCTACTTTTAAGGAAACAAAACGAAACTTTTTCCCAAAAAAAAAAAAAAAAATCCTCAAATATTTGCTAACTTTTATTAAATCGTCCACTTAATAATTTTCACCCCATTGTCTCTCGTTCGTGTGAAAAAATAAAAAGCTCTACGTGCGGAAACAATTATTGAACTTTCGAGAACAAAGAATTCGATGTGAACACATGCGCTCGAATCGAACAACTCGACGGAAAAAAAAATGTAAATTCGATCGATAAAATCGAGATGAAAAACGTGTTATTTTTTTTTTTTAAAAACTTTTTTTTTGTGGCTAAAAATATTTGATTAAATAACATAAAATGAAATGAGCGGTGAAAAGAGCAATGGAGATGAGGCAATACGAAACGGCAATATTGGCGGAAATTTATTACGGTCGTTTAGGGCCCTTATTTGTCAATGGTGTTGATGTTGACAAAAGACATATGTACTTTTGATACTTGGGCATTTTTGTCATCTATTCTTTGACCACATTTTCGACAATTGCTTAATGATCTGTGAAATGGAATCATTCGACCAAGGCCTAATGTGCATTTGAGCAGATTTTTCATTTTTTTTGATGGCATTTTGGGAGCTTTTTTTAAATTTTTTAATCAAAAATTTAATGGAAATAATTAGAATTATAATAAGATAAACAAAATGATTATAAAGATTAGACAGATTCAAAAAAAATGATGATTTTTTTTTTAATTATATCGAAAATATTGTTGGGAATGACAAAAAAAATCCTGTGAAAGTTTAAGCACTTAATATCAATATTAAGAGGTGCCGCATCGCAAATTTCGATTTTCCATTTAAATAACATGGGAACAATATTCTCTTGAACTTTGGAATTTTAGAGCTCACGTTGGTGACAATATTTCGGAATGACCAAGATATATTTTTGTAGAAAATTGAACGATCTACAAAAAAGGTCTTTGTACAAGTTTTTGATATATTTATTCCTTCAAAAGTTATTCGAGGTCAAAGTTGCACTAAAGAGTAATTTTAAAAAAATTTCAATTTTTTGACGCAACCATCAATTTTATGAAAAAAATTTAAAGAACATTTTTTGTAGAGCATTTTGTTTTCTTAATTATATTGAAAATATTGTTGGAAATCGCAAAAAAATCCTGTGAAAGTTTAAGCTCTTAATATTAATATTAAGAGGTGCCGCATCGCAAATTTCGATTTTCCATTAAAATAACATGGGAACAATATTATTTGCACTTTGGAATTTTATAGTTCACGTTTGTGACAATATTTTGGAATGACCAAAGTATATTCTTGTAGAAAATTAAACCAGCTACAAAAAAGGTCTCAAAAAGTTTATGATATATTCATTCCTTCAAAAGTTATTCGAGGTTAAAGTTGAACTAAAGAGAAATTTTAAATTTTTTTAAATTTTTTGACGCAACCATCAATTTTTTGGGAAAATTTTATGGGACATTTTTTGTAGAGCACTTTTTTTCCTATAGCTTATTTCTATAAAAGTTTTTGATATTTTTCACAGCTCCTAAGTTATTTGCATCAAAATGAAATTATTCGTAATTTTATTGTTTTAAATTAATAATATTCCCTGAATTATTATATTTTTAACATATTTTTTTTACTAAGAACCAGTAAAAAATATCAAAAACTTTTATAAAGATAAGTTATAGGAAAAAAAGTGCTCCACAAAAAATGTCTTATAAAATTTTCTCATAAAATTGATGGTTGCGTCAAAAAATTGAAAAAATATTAAAATTTCTCTTTAGTTCAACTTTGACCTCAAATAACTTTTGAAGGAATAAATATATCAAAAAGTTGTTAGAGATCTTTTTTTTAGATCGTTCAATTTTCTACAAGATCATACCTTGGTCATTCCGAAATATGGTCCCCAACGAGAGCTATAAAATTCCAAAATGCAAGAGAATATTGTTCCCATGTTATTTAAATGGAAAATCGAAATTTGCGATGTGGCACCTCTTAATATTAATATTAAGAGCTTAAACTTTAACAAGTTTTTTTTTGTCATTCCCAACAAAATTTTTGATATAATTAAGAAAAAAAACATCATTTTTATTGAATCAGTCTAAAAAAGATATTAAAAATTGCTTAACTTGTCAATTTATTAAAATCATTTTTTTTTTCTCAATACTTCCCATGAATTTCAAAGATTTCATCTTAATAGAACTATACAAAATTGCAGAAAAAAATAATCATTCCCTAAGTCATAGAATTAATTACAATTTTTGTCATTATAATTACCATAAACATTCTTTATTTCTAACTTATATATTGAAATAAATCTTCAAAAATGGGATTAACAAAAATCCATAAAGAATAATCCTATTCACCAATGATGAAATTTTATTTTTTTCTCAACATAACATGGAAATAAAAAATATAACACCCACGAGTTTCCGATCAATTCCTCCATTCTCTCCTCATAATGATTATACCAACTGCTTGCGTATCATTTTTTTTCCTCTTAAACATTGAAAAAAATCTGGAATAATTCCCAAATATGAATATCTTTATAGACATTTTCTGAGAATTTTTTCAAGACCATTGACTTTAGTGTAGGACTGTAATAATTTTTTCAAGAAAAAAAATATCTTTACTTTTTCGATTAAATAATTTTTTTTGGCTCAACTTATGGATTTTCTTAAATTTAATTTTCATATTTTTTTTTCAATTTTCCTCTTCATCATTAAAATTAAAAACAGAATTTTCCCTTTATTGAGTATTTTTGCAATCTCAAGTTAAATATTTCGCTAAATCCTTCTTTATTATTTTCAGTCGTCATTTTTCGTGCAAAAAAGAAACATTTATCCTTTTTGTTTGTTCATACTGTAGATCATGACCTATATATATATAGAGGTGGTAACTTATAGTACAAATGGTACAGTTTTCTTGGGGTGAAATATATTTGGTTTCAAATTGTTCATTTTCGTTACATAAGTTGATAACTTATGAAATTAAATTAAAAGCATTTTCAATCTTCTAGTCGATTACTTTACCTTCCATACCACCGCTCTTTTCACTATAGATTTTCTTTTGTTTTACACCCCATTTGCTTAACAACCTAGCAAAAAAACTTAAAGGAAAGTTCATTTTTTTCTCCCCATTAACGATTTGTTGTTTAAATCCTTCTAACTTTATTAATTAATGAATAATAATGTATGTCCTACGACTCAATTTCTTTATTACGACGCGTTGCAACAGTTCCTGGCTATCATCAGGTAATAATTATTTTGTCAGTTGTAAAAAAATTCATATAGATTGTTTGTTTTATATAATTTAACGTTAAGGATTTTTTTTGGATCTAGTTTATAAGCTTTGTATATTTCATATTTTTCCAGGGTGTTCATATGTGATCCTCTCTTGCAAATAAATAGGGCCATAAAATTTGTTTTGAAATTTAAACATTGATGATTTTCGTCATAAAGATATTTTGTAAAATTTTAAGTTGTTGCAGGAAAGATTATACTCAAACTCACTTTGGAGGAGTAAAATAGTGGAATTAAAATTGGTGGAATGCAATTTCCTAATCTTCAATTTGCATACAATCATAAATGCAAACAATGAAAGAAAGTTATTGGACTTCATTCGAAGACTTCAAATCGTAAGTCAAAATTTCGCTTTAAAAACAATAAGACCAATAATCGTTGATCGTGATAATGCTAAAAGTTAGAATAAGAAAATAAGTTGCCAAAATTATGGTCAGAAATTTTTTTTATGGTTCTCAATTTATCAAATTTTATTAAGACCGAAGGTTTTAATTGTGCGAAGAAAAATATCCCTTACAAAATCAACGATCATCATCCTCAAAAGTAAATTTTAAATTGAAAAATATTAATTCCGAATTATAATTAAGAGTTATATAGAAAATTAATTAAATAACAATCATTTTCTTTGCGATATATGAATTATCAATCGAAAGAAATATCGTTCCAAATATTCTGTACTCAGAAGTCACTTTAAACGAGAAATACTAAGCTTACTTTGTACAAATCAAGGCACTGTAGTTATGGCGCACAATGCATGAGCCAATCATAACACACCATACAAAACTCAATCTTTAATTCAACCAATCAGTGAATAAGTTATTAAAATTTATAGATTTTAACCAATGACATGATTCTTGGGTAAATGTTTCTTATTAGGATGGGTCAAAAAAATCGATAATTTTTTTTTTACAAGTGACACGAAAAAATGGATTGCTAGATACCTTAAAAAATTCTCACCCAGTATGAGCTCTTAATTTTAATAGGAACATCCTCCGCATCGCAGTTTTGTATTTTTTTCTCAGTCCAATAGAAAAAAATTCATACCTCATCATTTATCGATTGTACAGAAAAATGTTCTGAAATAATTTTTTAGGAAATTTAATGCTCTACAAAAAAGGTATTGTATATTTTTTCCGTAAGCCTCACCATTTGAAAGATATTAACGATTTAATTTTGATTATTTTAAGACAAATTTCATTTTTATTTATGAATTTTATAACTCGACAATAAATGACTCTTATACAATGCGCAATACAAATTTTTGTTGGAAACTAACTGCTCTATAAAAATGGTGTCTTAAGTTTTGGCAATTAATTTAACCCTTCAAAAAATATTCATCATCAAACTTTCATGTGTACGGGTTTTAAAAGTTTTTGATGAGATATTCGAAAAATTTCAATTTAATTTATAATTTTTGAGAAAATTTATACGAATTTTAGTTTTTATCAACTGAAAAACTTCAAAATATTTTTCAAGTTTTTTTTTATGCTTAAGTATATTTGTCTCCATTTAAAAAAAATAAATTGTACATTATTTATCGCTTAGTTAAATATTTATTAATAAAAAAAATAAAGTTTTCATTATACATATATTATGATATATATTTCAATATAAGAGAAAAACAATGTCCAATTAGTTATAAAAAAGTTTTTTATTTCAATTTTCAAACAAGTTTTTGTTGCAAGTTGGGTAATTTTTTCGAGGCTCTTTGACAACTTGCAATAAATCCTTCCCTAGGATTGTGATTTCTAATGATTAAAAATGAAATGCTTAGAATATTTGAAGAAAAATTTTCAAAATTTTGAAAATAAATTTCAAATAATATTTATATTAATGACAAAAAATGAAATTTATATGAAAACTATAAATTAAATTGAAATTATTCGAATATCTCATCAAAAACTTTTAAAATCCGTACATATGAAAGTTTGATGATGAATCTCTTTTGAAGGGTTAATTTAATCGCCAAAACATAACAAACCATTTTTATAGAACAGTTAATTTCCAACAAAAATTTGTATTGCGCATTGTACAAGAGTCATTAATTGTCGAGTTATAAAATTCATAAACAAAAATGAAATTTGTCTTAAAATAATCAAAATTAAATTCTTAATATCTTTCAAATGGTTAGGCTTACGGAAAAATATAAGATACCTCTTTTGTAGAGCATTAAATTTCCTAAAAAATTCTATCACAACATTTTTCTGTACAATCGATAAATGATGAGGTATGAATTTTTTTCTATTGGACTGAGAAAAAAATACAAATCTGCGATGCGGAATATCTTCCTACTAAAATTAAAAGCTTATACTTGGTGAGAATTTTTTTAAGGTGTCTAGCAACCCATTTTCCGTGTCACTTGTAAAAAAAAAAATAATCGATTTTTTTGACCCACACTATTCCTTATCTTTTTTCTTCCGAAATATCTTCCAGTTTGGCCAATGTAAAATTTTTCACAGGAACCACATTTAATTTTATACATTCCGGTTTTATTTTTCTATCTAATTTGGTTGTTCTCCGTTGGCTTAAAAATTTTCATCATGTTGTTGTTTGTTTAGAATGAGATATTGATGTTATTTTTCTTTAGGAAGTTGACGATTGTTAAACTTAATAAATTATTGAAGTTTGATTTAATAATTTTTTTTTGTTTTCCTTTGGTGGAGTTGGAAGAATAGATTTTTTTAGTAAATTTCGATATTTTTTTTTTCTACGATTGGGCTGTTGTATTCGTTAGTAATGGCTATATGTTTAACTAGCTGATCACCGCGACTTCGTCTGCGTAACGTATTTTATTTTTCTTCTTCTTAAACAAAAAATATAATCATACTACATCATACATCAAATAAAAAGTATCGCCAAGCTCAATAAATTCGGTCTTAATTATGACTAAAAAAAGTCGAAAGTTATCAAAATGCTCGCGTCAAAATAACCCCATCTCCCTTTTTCGATTCCCGAATGAACCTTTTTCCAAAAACTATTATACTTTTGCACTGTACAACACAACCGCGAAATTGAAATTTGTACAATTGCACAAAATCCAGTTCTTCCATAATCATGTGTAACCATTATGTATCTTTAAACTTATTATTGTAATATCTGAATTTCAACAATATAATTAAACCATATTGGATAGTCCAGGGTTCACCATAATTTTGCTCTGGAAGAGGATTTTAAATTTCATTTATCACTATGATGATATGATTATTTATTATTTATCATTATGATGATTTCTGGCTGGAATTGCGAACTTTTTTCGTGATCCCTTTCACGTACTTGCAAATAAAAGATATTGTCCCCCCAAGAAAAAAATCCTGAATCCACCCGTCAGTAAGGGTAGGAATTTTCAAAAAAAATTCTTATCACATGCCTACTTCCTATAAGGAATACATCGAATATGAAAATTTCATCAGTCAGAGGAGTATATAAATACAGGATTTTATATATGCACGGTTTTAAAAACGTTTTTATTTTAAGCATTATTACTAATATTATTACTTTTATATATTATATTATAATATATTATAATAGTATTACTTTTACATTTTTTTCGTTAATATTTCCTTACTGAGCAACCCTAAGGATCTATTTACAACAATTTTGTAAAAAAAAAGTTTTCTGTCAGATTATTATCTATAAAGGCATTTATATTTCAAAAAGGCAATTTTTTGTATTTTAAATTAAATTACTGTGCTTTTTAATAGTTCGACTAAAAATATTAATACAAATCATTTTTTAACTTTTAAATACCTTTTCAATAATAATAATTCAATAATAACTCACCTATCTAAAGTAATTTTTTTTTCACCCCTCAGCTTTTACGTAGGGGGTACATTCCCTGATTATTTTTAAGGAATGATAAATAGCCTAGCGTGTGTGAGTAATTATGTTGTATCTTAGTATAAAGTTTCATTAAATTGGGTTGTTCCGTTCTTTAGTTAAATCACCAGCGCACACGATGTAAGAAAGTTTTTTGGTAATTTTTCACACATTATTGGAGTTTTAGTATGGATCCCTAACTTTTTTAAAAATTTAATATAGTCTATGTTCACCGGAAACAGTGTAGCTTCCCAACAGTGAAAGAATTTTTCAAATCGGTCAAGTAGTTTCGGAGCTTATTCAAAGCAAACAAACAATCGAATCTTTTCTCTTTATAATAATAGATAGATGATAGAAGATAGATTATCCTAGTTTCTTATTACAAATAAAAAATTATTTGTAATCTTCACAGTTTTCTTCTAGTAATTTGTGGATATCCTTAACTTATAAGTGGCCAATTTTGGATTAATTTATCAACAATTTCACTGTAAATTTCAATCTAATCATTGCTTCTTTTATAAAAGTGATGTTAGTTTTCCTTTAATTAACGATTGTTTAGACATTGTTGAGGTCAGTTTATAATAATATTGTTATAATGTTGTAAATATTGTTATACTTTCAGAGCTTGATAAAGTCTTAATAATAAAGACGAAACGTCGCAAAATCAATGATTGTTTAAATTAATTTAACTATATTTCCAATTACCCGTAACCCTGACACTATTATTGTTAGTTTTTATGTGATTGTTTGAAATAGGAAACAATAAACGTAAATCACACCGTTCTAATGGAAGGAAAAAACATTATTTTTTATGTTGGGATGAAATTTTTCGGTTGAAATCCGCGCCACTTTGACAGACATTAAATCTAACAAAGCCGCTTAATATTATAAATACGGTATTATACTCTTAGTGGATACAAGCAAATTACCCCCAATTTCGTTATTTCAATATAGTTTATTTTTTTCCGCAATTTCATACGAAACCGAAATGGAAGTGAATCATAAATGTGGAGATGAAATAATATGATTTGATAATATTTACAATACGTGTAGCAGAGCATGAAATGTTCCCCGTATTTATAATATTAAACGGATTAGTGTCAGTGCAATGTACGGTACGCACTGGTGTACTTGTATGAGGGCAGACGACGGATTAAAGGTGACATTAATAACGCCTATGATGGCATAAATAATTCCAAACACACCTCGTGCCCTGTCTCGCACAAGGCCAAGAAATAGATACCCTTATCGGCGATACCCAACCACCGAACCACCCCCTGCTTTTTCCACCTCATTCGCCGCTAGACCTTGACACTGACCTCGCCGTTTCTCCACAAATCTCATAATGAAAATTCGCTCCTATAAACTCATCCACTCCGCCCCCCCACCCCCTTTCCAACGCCTAAACCCCTATTAATTTGCTTCAAACACCAAACATACAATATTGGAGAAAATTCAAGATTTTCGAGGAAATCTTCTACGCGGAATTTGTCGTCGTGAAGTGAACTCGACGTGGTATCGATCTTGTCGAGAGACACACATACCACTCAAACGTACAACTCTTGGCCCATTTCCATCGAGGAAAGTATGTATAAAAGCCAATTGAACGTGAAAAATTTGGAGATTTACTCGTAATTTTTCCTATTTTTTTGTTCAACGGATAAATCTTTGACCTTTGACAAGTCTGAACTTTAGTTTTTCAATATAAGAAAAAACTTTCGAATTGGTAAGCGAAAAATAATAGGGTGCGATTTAAATATAACCCAAAGAAGGTGAAAATCATGTCATAAAAAGTGTGTTTTAACGCCAGATGATAAAAAGGAACAGTTAATTTATAACATGTACCGAAAAATATAGGACATCTTTGTATGAAAAAAAAATCAGCAATGGTTAGTAGACTGATTCAAAAAAAATTATGATTTTTTTTTTTCTTAATTATATCGAAAATATTGTTGGGAATGACAAAAAGAATCATGTGTAAGTTTAATCTCTTAATATTAATATTAAGACGTGCCACATCGCAAATTTCGATTTTCCATTTCAATAACATGGGAACAATATTTTCTTGCACTTTGGAATTTTATAGCTCACGTTGGTGATAATATTTCGGAATGACCAAGGTATATTCTTGTAGAAAATTGAACGATCTACAAAAAAGGTCTCGTACAAGTTTTTAATATATTTATTCCTTCAAAAGTTATTTGACGTCAAAGTTGAACTAAAGAGAAATTTTAATATTTTTTCAATTTTTTGACGCACCCATCAATTTTATGAGAAAATTTTATAGGACATTTTTTCTGGAGCATTTGTTTTTCTATAACTTATCTCTATAAAAGCTTTTGATATTTTTCACAAGTCCTAAGTTATTTAATTAAAATAAAAAAAATATTTTTAATGTTAAAAATATAATAATTCAGGGAATTTTCAGTTTAATGCAAATAACTTAGGACCTGTGAAAAATGCCGAAAACTTTTAAAATGATAAGTTATAGAAAAAAAGTGCTCTACAAAAACGTGCTATAAAATTTTCTCATAAAATTGATGGTTGCCTCTAAAAATTGAAAAAATATTAAAATGTCTCTTTAGTTCAACTTTGACCTCGAATAACTTTTGAAGGAATAAATACATCAAAAACTTGTACAAGACCTTTTTTGTAGATCGTTCAGTTTTCTACAAGAATATACCTTAGTCATTCCGAAATATTGTTACCACCGTGAGCTATAAAGTTCCATCTAGCCGATTAAGCATTTGAAATCTGTACTCGCATCCAATGAAGTTATCTTACCTTGTTTTAATTGTTTTTCGTCTAAAATAATCATACACTTAATCTCACACCCCTAATCCATATAGTAAGGCAGTGGTGGAGGTAACAACCCTTAACGTAAATATTTTTTCTCAGAACCTATTGAAGATATCTTCATGAAATTGAAATTATTACTGGGCCAAAAAAAATTGACTATTTTTTTTTTTGAAAAGTATATCAAAAATATTGTTCGAATATAAATATTGTTTTTTGTTTGTTGAAATTTCTACTTTCTGATGGTATAGAAAAAATATACACTACTAAGGTAAATTTTCTCAGAAAATGCAAATAATGATTGCACAAATGCACAAATTTATGCTCAAATTGTCATGGTTCTGAAACATTCTCCAATGTGGAAGAAAAAACCTATGAGCATAAATTTGTGCATTTGTGCAATCATTATTTGCATTTTCTGAGAACATTTACCATAGTAGTGTATATTTTTTTATACCATCAGAAAGTAAAGATTTCAACAAACAAAAAACACACCAACTTTTTTAAAAAAACAGATATTTTGACGTGAGAATTTTTGATTGAAAATAAGGGTGCTTTTTGGATATTAAGTCAAAATAAGGTGAAAAAATGAATATTTTAAATCAAAAAAATTACTGTATATTTGGGACATAGAAAGGTAAGTTTTCACCAAATTTCGTGGAAAAATATTTTTTTTTGCAAAAAGTATAAATAAAAAACCAAAAACTCGGTTATTCGAATTTTTCACATAAATTTTGAGGTTATGTGAAAAAAGTGTCGATACAAAAGTTGTAGATCTTTTAATTACCTACAACTTTGCCATTTAACTTTTTTTAATAGAACTTGCAGTTTTACCGGAAATCGAGATTAACCGTTTTTTATCCTTAAAAATCACCCCCTACCCCTTCCCGACCTCAGATCGCCCGTAATTTATTTTTTCTTTCATTTTTGTTATATGTATTCTCTACTTTTTCCAATGGGTTTCATCCTACTATAATTTTTTTTTGGTTTCAAAAATTATTGACCCTGGTCTAGAAATCAATACGTTTAAAATATTTTTAACATTTTTAAACGATTTCTAATGGGTTTTTTGATCATTTAAATATTTGTAAATACCTTTTTACTATCATTTCAAAATATGGAATATAAGGAAATTTTTATAAATCAATGGCAAAAAAATTTGCAACCGATGCACATCGTTTAGTAGCATACTTGATCACCAGTCATATAAGTGTCTTTATCCATTATGATTTTGTACTTATTACCTTTTCTATCTTGTTAAAATGCAACCTAATATTCAAAAGTAGAAAATATTTTTTAAATACACAACAATTAATTATTGATTAAATCTTCATTGTCAAAAAAACTACCTTAAACCCAAAAAAACAATACATAAACAAAAAAAAAACAATCAATTTAATTCCCTCAGATATCATTCGAAATCCTGGTTGAAAATAAAACGAACGAAATTAAATTTCCACACATCAAACTCTAATACAATCGTAAAAATAGATCTTTTCAATATATTATTTCGAGACGCTCGATTTGATTAGCTCAACAAAAAAAAAAATTGTTCACTTCATGTCCAACAATTGAAGCAATTTATTCCACTGGCAAATCCCATCATCTCTCCAACAATATAAACGATATTTTAATCAACATAGAATCGAATAATATAAAATCTTTATTTTTTTTTCATTTGGCAAACATCGTTGTTTTAAAAGCACTCGTGTCATTTTTGCAAGCTCGATTTTTAGTGCTTTTATACAGTGAAAACAAGCACATAGATATAGTATAAGAGACAAAATCTGTACAATTATAAATCCGGCTTTGCCCTGTGGCTCGTAAATTATGATGAGTTTCTTCGAAATTACACTCAATCTCTCGAGCTTTTCAAGCTCGAAACGTTTAGCAGCGAAATATACAAAGGGAGTTTTTTGACCCAATTTTATGGTGCCTAGCTCTTGAAATGAATAAATAATTGTTTGAAAAACGTTTTACAGTTTTATGAGTGTAAAATATTTTCAATTGCCATAGTTACATGACGATTAAAGAGGAAAGTGCCGCATGACCTACCTAATACTTAAGAGACACTACAATGGAAGTGTTTTCTATCATGCTATTTTTTTTGCCGGCAAATTGGATAAAAGAACCGCAATCCTGACGCCAATAATTGATTGAAAATTTCAGAAGGTATAACTGAATCATTTTTAATATTGTTGGTGAAAAATTCTTTCAATTCTAATGTATCATTACCATTTTTTTCAGTATTTTGATTTAACTTTTCTATAAATCAAAAAAACAGCCAAAGTTTTCTGAAATTCTCCCAAATATCCTGACTGAAATTTGCTTTTTTCCACCGCATAAGTAAAAAAACGTCTTGGCTTTGATAAACTTTGCTTCAAGAGATTGTTACGATTTTTCTGCATCAATCGTTTATTTTGAAAATGATGTAAGTCAATTTTAAGCACAGCTTTTACAATTGCTTTTGAATTCATCCTTATATCTAAATTTCACAGATTATTGACTTAATATTAGTTTAATTGTTACAGCAATTATAACTTCTTTTATTGCACTATATGTATTGTAGTCTAATAAGTACGTTTAGTCAATGATGTCGCATAAAAGGAATAGATTAATCCATACCATACTGGAGACTTAACAGTTATTTTTTGTTTCACTGTTGCTTAGTAAGTATAGGGCAAGATTGTTGGGATATTCATCCAGTTTCTTAGGTATTTTTCGCTTAACTCTGCTAATTTTTTTTTTCACTACCATTTTCTTATCCTCTTGTATTTTGCTGTTAAAAACACAACAAGGAGCATTGATAGTTTGTTGTAGAGTTTTGACTCAAACTTCTGAAGTATTGCTATATTGGAATTGAAATGAGTTTCTCTATATTGGCATCATCTAAATTTTGTTAATGAAGAATTTATTTTCGGTGGACAGTAAGGATGACTTCGCGAACAACTAAAACATGATGCTGAATTTCCTGTTTATAATGTGGGGCCAAGTAAACCCTCTATCTAAATACATATCCTGATATAAGATCACATTCTTCTATGGCAACGTTAAGTCGTTGATAATAACAGGGAAACATGGTAAAGGTAACATTTACTGATTTTATAGAGTTAATTTTAATTCTCCACTTTTTAGCCCATTCTTCGATTTCATCTTAATAATTTTGCAGCTTTGATGCAAATTCATTCTTGCAATTCATTCTTCATAGCAAGGACCTTTCGCACAAGAAATCCTTCCCAATAATTGGTTCCTTTTATCAACGAATTACTTTTCATTGGCAATAAATCCTTCCTTGCCAATAAGCAATTAAACACAAAGAAACACAGGCCAAAGCTCGCAAAAAGCTGTAGAGCCAGAGGGAGAAGAAGTTAAATAATACCCAGTACATTATCTTAAAGAAATCCAGGATTAATGGGTTTAAGTGCTATCATCTCGTTCCATATTTTGATTTGAAAGAATAGACCAAATAATCGAACTATGGACTTGGGTTAATTATTTATCAGGACCATAATTGAAAAAATAACACTGCAATCTAAGACTTAAAGCTCTCTCTCCACTGAGTCCTTGTTGTACCTTTATAATTTATTTATTCCGGATTATATTATCTCTATAAAATATGGTATAAATACTCAACTTATAAAGAGTTCTTTTTAAAATTTAGTCTACTGAATTTCAAGTTAATTCAGTGTAAGCCCTTATCGGCAACTTTAGAAGATAAAAAATATCAAAATTGGATTAGATTTTTTCCAAGCCATCTATTAGTTGATGACCACTGATGAAGATTACTTGGCAATCGAAATACGTATCTAGGCAATACATCAGTTATTAATTTGAATGAATTTTTGTTCAAATTTATGTTTATAGTTTACTTTTGTAAATTTTATTACATTAAAAAAAATCTTAATATATTTTAGATAATGTATAAACAGTATAACTGCTCAAAATCAACAGAAAAATCTAACCCAAATTTGATAATTTAGAAATTCCGGAGTTGCCGATAATGCCTTACACTTACTTCATAAGTCGATTGTTTAAGATAATAATAATAATATAGCTAGAAATAAATGAATTGTAAAGGTACAATAAGGACTCAGGGGAGAGAACTTTAAGCCTTAGGTTACAGGTTGTGATTTTTCCAATTATGGTCCTGGTTAATTATTAGCCTAAATCCAACAATCATTCATGGGTCTACTATTTTTTTCAACAAAGAAATCATTTTTTAAACGATGAAAGACAATTCCAGGGTACAGTCAAATTTTAACATCGTATTTAATCGATTCTTCCGGATCCAAATATGGAACAAAATGATAACACTAATTCAATTAAAGCAGGAGTTCTTTAAAGTAATGTACTGGGTTCATTATTTTACTTCTTCTTCTCCCTCTGGCTCTACAGCTTTACGCGAGCTTTGGCTTGTATTAATAAGAATAATTTCTCCATAACTCCCATTCTGCTATTTTCGTTTTCCAGTTGTGCATATTTATTTATCGTAAGTCAGCATTCGTAAACCGGAAATTTGGTTTTTTTTTGACATTCTCAAGATAGCCATGGTTTTAACGTGATTGGTCCATTACAGTTTTTATGATCGTACAATGTCTTTTTTCTTTTTTCAAAGTTTGTTCTTATGCACCAAATTCCTCATTCTTAGACGGGTCCCTTGTTGCTTTTGACACTCGAAAATGCATCGTAGGTGAATAAATTTTAGGTTTTATAGCCAAAAATTATTACTGGTGTTATGATCGTTTTATTTTTACTGTACTTATCGGACATACTAGTAACGGATGAAAATTTAGTAGTTACATTTGTAGATGATACAGTGATCAATAGCAACGGTGGAAATTTTAGATTAGGCATCAATATGTTATATATATTATACTGGGTCAAAAAAATCGACTATTTTTTTTAAAAGTATATCGAAAATATTGTTCTAGGTAACAAAAAAAAATATTGGGAAGAATTGAGTCCGTAATATTAATATTAAGAGGTCTATCATCTTTAATTTCGATTTTTTATTTGTGCTTTCATTTTTGCATCAATGCTGTCAAACTATCAAGATAAAAATATTTATCTGCACATATATTTATAGAAAATTAAATTCCCTACAAAAAAGGTCTTCTTGAAAATTTTTGCCAGACACGCCGTTTCCTAATAATCAAGCTTCAGACATTGATATAATTTTTAGATTTATCTTCTTTATTTTGGAGTTTTGTGGCTAACGAACAAATAAATAAATAGAAATGAACAATATAGATTCTTGAAGGTAATTTAATGCTCTACAAAAAAGGTCTCCTGACGTTTTTACATAAAATCACTCTTTCAAAATTGGTTCAACAACGAAAAAAACAATAATTTTTCCTTTAACTTTAATTGTGAATAACTTTTGAAAAAGTGATTTTATGTAAAAACGTTTAACTTTTTTGTACATCATTAAATTCCCTTCAAGAATATATATTGTTCATTTCTTTATACTTATTTGTTTGTTAGTTACAAAATTCCAAAATATAGAAGATATATATAAAAATTATATCAATGTCTGATTATTCGGATTATTGATTATTCGGAAACGGCGTGTCTGGCAAAAATGTTGAAAGAGACGTTTTTTGTAGGGAATTTCATTTTCTATAAATATATGTGCAAATAATTTTTTTCACCTTAATAGTATGGCAGCATTGATGCCAAAATGAAATCACAAATAAAAAATCGAAATTAAAGATGATAGACCTCTTAATATTAATATTAAGGACTCAAACCTACCCGATAATTTTTTTGGTCACCTTGGACAATATTTTCGATATACTTTTCAAAAAAAAAATTTTTTTGGTCCAGGTATATAATTATGGTGAAAAAAAATATTAAAATCTCTATTTTTCGAAGAAAAAAGTTTAGTTAAACTTTTAATGCAACAATATAAATAAAAATTTTCAAAGAGACGTTTTTTGTAGGGAATTTAATTTTCTATAAATATATGTGCAAATGATTTTTTTTTACTTTGATAGTTTGACAGCTTTAACGCAAAAATGAAAGCACAAATAAAAAATCAAAATTAAAGATGATAGACCTCTTAATATTAATATTAAGGGCTCAAACCTTCCCGATAATTTTTGTTGTCACCTTAAACAATATTTTTGATAAACTTTTCCAAAAAAAAAAATAGTCGAATTTTTTGGCGCAGTCTAATACAATATATATTGTATAAACAGTAGGGTGGGTCAAAAAAATCGATTTTTTTTCACATGTGACACGGAAAAATGGGTTGCTAGACATCTTAAAAAAATTCTCACCAAGTATGAGCTCTTAATTTTAATAGGAAGATCCTCCGCATCGCAGTTTTGTATTTTTTTCTCAGTCCAATAGAAAAAAATTCATACCTCAATATTTATCGATTGTAAAATTAATTTAATTAATTAATAAAATTGAAATTTTTCGAATATCTCATCAAAAACTTTTAAAATCCGTACACATGAAAGTTTGATGATGAATATCTTTTGAACGGTTAATTTAATCGCCAAAACATAAGAAACCATTTTTATAGAACAGTTAATTTCCAACAAAAAATTGTATTGCGCATTGTATAAGAGTCATTTATTGTCGAGTTATAAAATTCATAAACAAAAATTTGTCTTAAAATAATCAAAATTAAATCCTTAATATCTTTCAAATGGTGAGGCTTACGGAAAAAATATCGGATACCTTTTTTGTAGAGCATTAAATTTCCTAAAAAATTTGTACCGAACGTTTTTCTGTACAATCGATAAATGATGAGGTATGAATTTTTTTCTATTGGACTGAAAAAAAAATATAAAACTACGATGCGGAGGATCTTCCTATTAAAATTAAGAGCTCATACTTGGTGAGAATTTTTTTAAGGTGTCTAGCAACCCATTTTTCCGTGTCACTTGTAAAAAAAAAATAATCGATTTTTTTGACCCACCCTAATAAATAGTATCAAATTTGACTTTTAAAAAACGATAGACAAATAAGAATAGAACATTTGGATAGTTCAGATAAGAATTAGAGCGGAAAAAAAATGGAGAAATTAGTGGTGCAATATATTGAAGGACAGTGCAAGAATTATGTCACTTTGCAGGAAGTTGGAGCTACAAGAACTAAGAGCTCAACTTTGGTTACAATTATAAAAGTTAATCTGTATCTTTTACTTCTAAGAATCTTAATAAAGATAACCTTCGAAGAAGATATCATTAATGTATACAAAAATTTTTTGTATAAACCTTTCCTCTCCCTTTTTGTCTTTCCAATTCCCATTTTTTTCAATCAAAATCTCAACCTCCTATTTTTTATAAAAAAGCACATTCTCATATTCCTGGAAATTGAAGAGATTTTAGTTTTTACAAAAAAAAATCTCCACTTTGATTCGTATATAAAATCAATAGCTCATTTCCGTGAAATCCAAACAATTTCCGTCATTCTCCTTCTCAACCAAGAGTCAAGTTATAGCTGCACATGTACGTATAAATTCCTGCAGGACTTCAACATATAAAAATTGAAATAGGGAAGGGGGATGAAAATATTTAGTGTGTATAACACCGAAACACATATTACCCGGTTGATGAGCTTTTGGATAAAACAGTGCCAGAATATTGAACCACCAACGTGCGGTTTGACTCACGGAGATAATTCGATAAGGAAGTTGGTCCAATGGATTCCGAGATGACATGAAACCACAACACTCTACCTACCACCCCATGCTCACCATCAGGCTTGCCTGATGAGGCTGACATTCGCACAAAAGCGTTCATTCGTCCCATTTCTTGTCGCTCTTATCGACCACGGCAAATTACTCACATCTTTGCCATTCGCGGTTTTTATGACTTTAGGGATTTTGGTGCTGGCATTTGCCATCAAGCACACGAGAATACCATTCTTCTTTGTACAACAGAGGCGCGACAGACGTTTTGACCGGCCGTCATTGCTCATCATTGCGACAGCCGAGCAATTCCCTCGGTGCAATTGCAAAATTTAATCATTTTCCTCGTCTATTCTTTCCAAGTCAAACATAAAGTGTGAATAGCAGTGAGAAAATTTACCGACAGAAAAAAAAAGCTCAAGTGTAATCGAAAAGCTCATTCTCCTGTAATAATTTACTAAATGCAAAATAAATAAATCCTTTACTGTGAAAACAATTCAATGAAAGTAGTCAATAAAAATTGACTTTTTCGACAAAATCAAGAAGTGATATTTCACATTCGTCAACAATTAATCATTTGCAATTATTATAGCAGCAAAAACGGAAGCTGATTAATTTGAAATGAAACCAAATTACGTTTGGTTGCGAGACTTTCATTGTTTGGGGGATGATTTGGCACAAATTTATTTCATTCCATTTCGGCTGTAAAGTTGTAAATGTGATTGTGTTTAAGTTTTGAAATCATGACAAAGCACATTTGCGACGAGTCGTATCTTTGCCTGAATAAATGCCTTGCATATGTCATCAATTACCTAATATATATATAAAGTGATAAATTCCCTATCGTTTAAAAGCCAAAAATTAATTAACTTCACCCCCAAAAATATTCCAAAGTGTAATACAATCATAGTTAATTGAGTCTTATCATTGAAAACTGTACAGGATGTTCAAGATACGTGGAAATAAAAAAAAAAGATTTTCTTTTAACATTTGTATAAAATCCTGATTGCTCTCATGCATGATATGGTAAATAATGTTCACATTATGTTCTTGGGAACTTGGACTCAAATAATAAGACGTTAAATTTTCAAATCATCTCAACGTTTCGTTGGTATTTATTTACAAGTTCTTCAGGAGAATTTTTGAATAATTAATTATTCATGAATAATTTTAATTATAATAACTAAAAGTATAATTACCACTAGCGTACTCACTTGGATATCTTGTTAAAAATGATTATTTAAATAACGTTTATTTTAACCCTGGAATGAGTATGACCAGCAATTATTGTATTTAACTTAACTTAATCTTGTTTTATATATTTGTTTTAATTTTTGACCAGGTATAATGAGCCAATATTTACAACGAGGATGTTAACCTCAAAAATTCTTCTGAAGTAGTTGCAAATAAATACCAACGAAACGTTGAGATAATTTGAAAATTTAACGTCTTATTATTTGAGTCCAAGTTTCCAAAAACATTATTAATTATTTGTATAAAAGAAATTTCTGTTTTTTACCTTAAATTGACAACAAAATTTTCAACTATCCTTAATATAAAAATAAAGCTTTTTAATGCCTTATACCTAAAGCTTTAAGAACTTGAAGTTGCCACCAAAATATTGAATTAATTTTGTGGTGCCAGAATTCATTGATTTTCTTAATTAGTATAATATTTTGGTGATTTGAGAACCAGCTAAAATTGGTAGTCTTTAAAATAATATCAGACACTTGTTTAAGTACCAACGGATACATAGAGAAAGGGGTAAGGGGTACAAACCAGGGAAAATAGGACTTTTTTTAACTTTTCTACAAATTTTTAACTTTGCACCTAATTTTTATAAATTTTTGAAACTTATATTTTTATCATTTGAAAAATGGCAAAATTTTTAACCATTAATTTATAAAAAATTAAGCTTTTCAACGCCAAGTTATGAAAAGCTTTTGAAACTTAATTTACCCAGAAAAGTTTGTATAAATTTTTTCGAGACGTAAAAACAAAATAATTTCTCGTACCAAAAAAAAATTTTTAACTTTAAAAAATCTTCAAAATTTAAGCTCTAAGGAATATTCACTACTTGGTTAAATATTTCCGAGTTTTTCAATAGAAAATCCAATTTATTTCAACTATTGCACTACTTAAATCTTTTAAAACTGTAAAATTTCATTCAATAAATATTTATTTAGCACTCCAAAAACTATCTTTTATCAAAAATTAAGAAATTAAAGCAAAAAATGGCATTGTGAAAAAGCAAACATCACAAACTGCTTAAAGGCATTGCTAGTAATCAATCAAAGTTGGCTTTGTAATTCACTTATAGGTCATTCCTATCAAACATCAGTGGTCACCAAACTTTTATTTTTTGGTGATATTTCACTAATTATGGCTTATTACACGTATGTATCTTCAAAATGGCTTAGTCGCAAAATAGTTAAACTAACACTTAACTAATTCACCGAAATAATTATTTCTCACTTTCCTCAGATTTCAATTCTGTGTACCCCAGTTGAAGAATCACTGGTATTGATTAAATCAAACACTGTTTATTGTAGTATCAGTGATTCTCAAACGTTTGGCACGAGCAATTCAAAATAAAATCCAATATAGTTTTCCATTTGAAAATTGCTACTTCATCAATACACCTATAATAAATTAAAGATCTATAATTATTTTATTTTGATAACAGTTCCGATAACATCACGAAATAATGAATAAATCATTTTTAGATGAGAGGAAAAAGAGTCGCAAATATTAAAAGTTTGAGAAACAATATTGCATACTTCTATTGTTTGGAAATATAGTTAGCATGAACAAAAGTAGATACCTAATTTAAGTCTTTTTCATTTGTTCCATTTTTTTTTCTCTGTCTCTTTCAATCGAAACGACAATATGGTGGCCAAAATTCAAATTTTTCAATATAAGAAAAAATAAATTTTCAGAAGGAAAAAAATCTTTGAATAGTTTTATTACGTAAGTTTGAATTAAGATTTTAAGACAATCCAGTCGTTCCCAAACAGTGCACCACGGCACCTAAGGTGCCGTAAAAATTATCCAAAAAAAATATACTATTCATATTATCATATTATTCATATTATTATTACATGTTAATATTAGATCAGTGTTTGCGATCATGTGGCATCTCCGCTACTGATCGTCGGGTTTTAGTACTTTGGTTTGCCTTGAGATTCTACATCGCGATAATATTTTGATACCTTATGGTCGCCGAAAATCGAAAAAGTTTGGGAGCCTCTGAGTCACCTACTCTAACATGTACATATTTAGGAATCAGAATAAATAGGCATTAGCTTTCAGTATCTCTGTTTCTTCCTTATTTCGCTAATATTTTCTCAACATTTTTTTTTTTTAATGGAAAAACTTTACCACCGAACTTTAATTTTAATAAAATTATTAAGTAAAAAGCCACTTTCTAAAGAGATAAAAATTAAATTAGAAGTTAGAAATATACCTTTGATAAAATTGCATTCATATTTGAAATTCATGCACTCCAAAAAAAAAAAACTACCCAAAAGAACCTGAACCATTGTTGGTTTTTATATTAAAAGTTTGGGACGCACTATTGTAGAGTTCTATTGATTAAATTGCATCAATTTGACAAACATAGCTAGCATTTGTTTCAGTAAAAGCTTAATTTCAATCTTTCTTCTTTGTTCTATTCTCTTCTCTCCATCTCTTTCCATTGAAACGATATTATGGTGGCCAAAATTCAATTTTAAAAATATTATTAAAAAAAAAATTTTTTGAAAAGAATTAGTAAAAACAATAAAATTTGGGGTGAGATAAAGGGGATGCAGATCATATTCCATATAAAATAGAGATCATAATCTTAAATACGAATCAGATAAATTAGTTAAGAAATACAACCTATACGAATTAGGTAAATAAAAATATAGGAAGTATCAGATTTAACCTTCTTTCTTCTTCCTTAGTTTTCCTCATTTATCCCTATCTCTTTTCATTGAAAAAACAAAATGACTACCGGAATTTAATCTCAATAGAATTGTTAATAGAAAATCAATTCCATAAAGAAACGACTATGAAATTAATAGCACGAGACATACTTGTGTAAAATTGTATTCATATTGAAAATTAATGTTCACCAAAATTTTTTTGGGCTTTCACAAAAATCGTTACTATATATCAAAAAAAAAAATTTACCTGAACACACTGTAAAAACTTTGACGAAAACAAACCAAAAATAAGGGATGAAATCCACCATCAAAGTGCCAAAAATCACCCTAAACTTCAAGTGCTTGTACGTGTTATTTAAATAGGGGATGATTTGCAAACCACAATCATATTTATGTCCGTGGTAACGGATAAAGCATTGTCGATTTACTTCTTCCTATAAATGTTTTTCCCCAACCAATATTTTTAATCGAAAGTTAAGGAGAAAGAAAAAGAAGTTTACACCTACTGTTTTTGCAAGTACTTTTGCATCTTTTTATACTCATTCGAAATTTTCGCATTATTAAAGATATACGTTAAATATTTCTGTTAAATTACTAAAATTTCTAAAAATAGTTTTCTCCATATATTCCTTGTGTTAAATTTATTGGCATTCAACGCCCATAAATCCCAATGCAACCACTTAACCAACAATGGTAATTGTCTAATTTCCTTCTCAACTCAATCAACTGTAGTTGGTTTATTGCCAACATTGGCCAATGCTTACACTAACACCAACCCTAATTGTCAACTAATCGCCGATTAAACTTGGAATGTTTTTTTTTTCCACCTACTTTGGTTCTAGATGGCAGGCGTCTTTCGTTAAAGATTTCCAGGTCAAAGAATCCGGACGGCATACAAGAGTTGGTATATCCCGGCCGCACGACGGGTGAACTGATGAAGTGGATTAGCGTAACATTTTCGGTTGATTACACTAACACTTTATGACTTTGTGTGCAAATTACGAAGGAATTAAATGTGAAAATCATTGAGTCGATAAAATGTTTAACAAGTCTTACATATACGTTATATATATTATAAACATCCGAGTCGCTACGCGTTAACGATTTGAGATTGCTCCTTCTTCGCCTCAATCTCACCATAAATATTAAAGTGTGAATTTTCCGAAATTTTTTTTTGCCAATCGATGGGAAATCGTTCGTAGAGGTTTGTGGCAAAATAGTTTAGCGGTAGTTAATTAATTACGAAAAATTAATAAATTAGTCATTGATATAGTAAAATGTTAAGAATATAAAGTTTTAAGCAACTTACAATAACAAAAATGCAAGAGAATTTTGTAAACGGTTGGTTAAAACTAAAAAAAATAAAACAAAGAAAACTCAACAGAACCACCACCCTTCGAAAAATAATGGAAAGAAAAGGGAATTATGAAATTATTTTTTTCCTCAAACTATATTTTCCCAAAATTTTTCAAAAAAACAAAAATTGAAAACTAAAATAACACGCGTTTCCCCCAAATTTTTACATCGTTTGTGAAAATCAAGATCTCTCACAAAATTTTTTTTGAAAATATTTATATGTAGCAGAACATTAAGTGTTTATTAAAATTCGAAAGTTATTTTCCTCACTTTCTCATTCAGCCAATTTTTCCAAACTAGTAAAAATCACAACAAAATTGAACTGCCTTTCCATATAAACATTTTTATCGTTTGTGAAAATTTTTATTGTTTGAATATTTATGTATAGTAGCATATAAAGAAATGAGAAAAATTATTTTTCACAAACGATGAAGATTTATGTGTACAAAGCCTGTTGATTGATGTTTAATCTCGGCTAGTTTGAAAAAGTTGGCTGCATTAGAAAGCGTGGCAAATAATTTCCAAATTTCAAAAAACACTTAATGTTCTACTTCAGAATTATATTTTCAAACAAATTTTGCCGGAAAAGTTGATTTCAAAAACAATGAAAATTTATGTGTGAAAAACCTGTTGATTAATGTTTAATCTTTGGCTAGTTTGAAAAATATTTGAAAATATTCATATGAAGCAGAAAATTAAGTGTTAAGTAAAATTCAGAAATTATTTTCCTCACTTTCTCATTCAGCCAACTTTTCCAAACTAGTAAAAATCAAAAACACTTTGAACGGAATTTCCACAAATAATTTTTAATCGTTTGTGAAAATAAATTTTTCCGACCAAAAGTGTTTGATTATTTATATGTACCTATAGTAGCATATAAAGAAATGAAAAAAAATAATTTTCACAAACGATGAAAATTTATGTGTGCAAAGCCTGTTGATTGATGTTTAATCTTTGGCTAGTTTGAAAAAATTGAGTGAATCAAAAACTGTAGAAAATAACTCCCGAATTTCAAAAAACACTCAATGTTCCTCTTCACAATTATATTTTCAAAAATTCTTTATCAGAAAAGTTGATTTTCACAAACAATGGAAAAATTTGGGAGAAAATTGTGTTAAATTATTTTTCAATTTTTGTTTTTGTGGAAAATTTCGGGAAAATATAATTTGAGGAAAGACATTAATTTCATAAATGCTTTTTTTCCATTTTTTTCGAAACGGGGGAAGGTTCTGATAAGTTTTCTTTAACTGTTTTTTAGTTTTAGTTTAAATCTACTTTTTAGAATTATATATTCAAAAAATTTATGTGAGAAAACTTGAATTACACAAACGATAAAAATGAATATGTGGAAAGCCAGTTCAATGTTGTTGTGATTTTTACTAGTTTGGAAAAATTGGCTGAATCAGAAACTGTAGAAAATAATTTCCGAATTGCAAGAAACATTTAATGTTCTACTTCAAAATTTTTTTGTGAGAAAACCTGATTTTCACAAACAATAAAAAAATTTGTGGAAACAGCGTGTTAAATTATGTTTCAATTTTTGTTTGTTTGTAAAATTTTGGGAAAATATAGTTTGAGGAAAAAATTAATTCTCCCGAATTTTTGTTATGGTATGTTGCTTAGAACCTTAAGTCTAACATTTTACTATATCAATGACTAATAAATTAATTTTTCTTATTTAACTAATTACCACTAAACTATTTTGTCACAAACGAATCGATTTCTTTCACAAATCTCTACGAACGATTTCCCATCGATTTGGAAAAAAAAAATCGGAAAATTCACACTTTAAAATTTTGTTGGCTATTCGGTATAGGGTAATAACATTGGCATTTTTTTCGCAACACTTCCCGATCCAAAACAAACATGAAAAATGTCCAACTTCAACAATAAATCCAATTTTTCTTCGATTCAACTATAGAAATAAGTGGGAGGATTTGTTAGTTTTATGATTCAATAAAATCAAGGCGAAACGAAAAGATTAATGAAAGATAAATGAAATTAAAGAAAGTGTATAGTCGAAAATTTTATGCGCCATTTTCTCATTCGTCCCAAACGTCTTACTCGCCTTAGGAAAAGTGTCACCTTTTGTGCGAAAATTGACGATTCTGTTTTATGTCTAATTTATGTTTATGGCATCTTCATCGTCGTCGTCATGATGATGGGATTGAAATCCGCGATAGGGAAAGCTGCACGACGTAGCCAACGATGTTGAATTACTTGAGCATTCGTCTTTAAGCTCGTAGCACATAAAAACTATCATAAATTGGTCTGAAGAATCGCTGGCTCTTTGTGTTTATTATTATTATGATGATTCCATAATTTCATTTGGCCTCATAATGTACCAAGTGGAAGTGTGAATAAATTTCGTTGAAAAGTCGCGCTTAAACATGAAAGCTTCACATTACGACAAAGTGAATTAAGGAAATTAAATCTTATGCCCTGTTCTCTACTCGCTGCCATTCCTATTCCTCCCCCCCCATTAACGTTCATCGTCTTCATTTGCAACACTCGAAATTTAAGACGAGTCGGCGGCAAATGAAATATTTTTAATAATTTTAAATTATTTATGTAGATATAAATTGTAGAATGTGACGCCTCGCAAATTTCAAACGTGACTCTACATTTTTTATTTCAATTAAGACTAATGTAACTCGTGTAATGCGAAGAAAAAAAAACACTTGGCATCGTGCAGATTGTCATCAATTTAAAATTTTCACAAATTTCCAATGGAAATCCATGGAAATTTCCTTGTTGTTCAATAATAGGATTATTTTGTGGTCTTACAGAAATTTGTTCAAGCTATTTGCAATAGAGATTTCCACCTACTATGTCTCTAAAATTTAAGAGATTATGATAAGATTTAGATCACTAATAATCGTTTAGTATAGCCTGAAACAATAATTACACCCAATTGGAGACCTATTAAACGTTTTGATGTGAAATTTTTCTAAAAAAAAATAAATATGATTTTCAATCCATTGATGTAATAGAGATCAAAAATATACCGTAAACCTACGACCGTAGGCCTCAAATTATCCAAGCTTTATCCTAGTTTTTTTTTTCTGAATTTCAAAATTTCATTTTTTATTTTTAACATTGATAAATAATTAATTTATTATTTCCGAGTAACAATCAAAATATTTACGAATAATTTTGTATGTCGTATGACTCAATTTTCTTTATTATTTTCTTCGTTACGATACGCTTCATCAGTTTTTTCACCATCAGGTAATGTTGATTCTGTATTTATAGAACACATTGAACATTACCTGATGATGACAACCAAAGACAGTTAAAACAAGTAATAATCAAGAAAAAAATTGAGAAAATTGAGTCATATGACCTACATAATTATTCATTTATATCATCTATATTTAAATACTATATTCTATATTTAAAACTAAAGTACTGCTAGAAAATAAAAATTCATCTATAAAAAAATTGAAGATATCCAGTTTTTTTCAACTCAAATTACTTGTCTTTTCAGATAGAAACTTTCTGGTTTCCCTGATCTCTCGATACCTTAAAATATTAAAAACCTTAAAAACTTTCAAAATAAGATTTTTTCGCTGACTTTGAACACAAATTTGAACAGAAGTTCAAACAAAAATATTCGTGACGTATTGTCCAGATACGTATTTCGATTGCCAAGCATCTTCATCAGTAGTCATCAAGTAGTTTGGATTACTCCGTAACTGCTTTGTGTTGATTCACCCAAATAAGTCAATCATCACAAAGCAGTTACGGAGTGATCCAAACTACTTGATGACCACTGATGAAGATTGCTTGGCAATCAAAATACGTATCTGGGCAATACGTCACGAATATTTTTGTTTGAACTTCTGTTCAAATTTATGTTTGTGGCATGATTTTTATAAATTATTATATTAAATTATACTACATAAATTGGACTGCAATATATCTTATATATTGTATACACACTATAAAACTTTTGTAGAATAATGAAAATCAATACAACATTGAACAAACTTTTCATACATAAATATTCATCGTTTGTGAAAATCAAGTTTTGTCCCAAAAAATGTTTGATTATAAATATTCCAAATAACATAGTGCTTTTTCAGGATATAAAATTTTTTGTGAGAAAAATTGATTTTCACAAATGATAAAAATTAATGTGTGAAAATCCTGTTAAATGTTGTATTGATTTTCACTAGTTAAGAAAAGTTGGCTGAATCAGAAAGTATGGAATATATTTACCGAATTTCAAAAAAAAACTTAATGTTCTACTTCGTATATATTTTTAAAAAAATTTTGTGAGAAAACTTGATTTTCACAAACAATAAAAAAATTTGGGAGAAAATCGTGTTAAATTATGTTTCAATTTTTGCTTTTGTGGAAAATTTCAGGAAAATATAGTTTGAGAAAGAACATTAATTTCATAAATGCTTTTTTTTAATTTTTTTCAAAAGGGGGAGGTTATATTAAGTTTTCTGTAACTTTTTTTTTTAGTTTTAGTTTTATTAAACCGTTTCCTAAATTTTCCCACATTTTTGTTAATGTATGTTGCTTAGAACTTTTTTTTTTTAAAATTTTACTATAACAATGACTAATTAATTAATTTTTCTTAATTAATGAAATAACCGCTAATTTTTTTTTTCACAAAAGAAACGGTTTCTTTCATAAACCTCTAAGAAATGATTTTTCATCGATTGGCATAAAAAATTTCGGAAAATTCACACTTTAAAATTTTATTGGCTATTCGGTATAGGGTTAAACATTTTAACAAAAATTTCGGTGCATTTTGCTCTACATTTTTTGTTTTAAATAGAAATAATTTAAAAAAAATCCTTCATCCAAGTGCTTGTGAATTATATCCCAAAAACCTGTTAAAAATTTGCTTCAAAATCGGTTGAGTAGTTCTAGAAAAATTTTCCCAATTGATGCATTCAGTGTTTTAATAAAACTTTCAAATTCCAATTCCAACGAATTTTTATGAAAATTTTAACAAATTAAAAATTCAATTTGACAAAATTAAAACGTACATATAAATTGATATGATTTAAACGAACATATGTTCGTAGAAATATTCAAAAAAATAAATTAAAAACCAATTGTAAAATGCAAATCGAAAACCGAACATATACCGACAAACGGAGAGAGGAGAAAAAGTTTTGAATAAAATATGAGAGATTTCGAGTGCCCCGTATTTGTTCAGGATAGTAAAACCAGATCCATTACACGGGCGACACCATCGATTTGTGTGTGTGTGTTCAGGACGACAGGCTCCGGGATTTTCGGGAACGAACGGAACCGTAAGCTCATCAATTCACCGCGCACCGTTCTGTCAAAACCAAATCATCACGCGCGCTTTTCATTCCCAACTCAAACATATCAAACAACGACAATAGTCCCCCCCCCAAAAAAAAAAAAACACAAACAAAAACTCTCCACCAAATATAGCACCGCACGCCAAAAAGCTCTCGAGCTTTCAGCACAACAAAAGTAATTACCACCCCACAACAATCTCCATTCAAATATTTTTTTTTTTTTTTGAAAAACTTGAGAAGATAATTCGCAACTTTTTCTCTCCCCCACCCGCCCCATCGAATTTCTTTCACATAAACGTTAAATAAATAAACGACATCGACAAAGTTTTGCGACTTTTGTTTGGTCGCTCAACCCTCCGCAAAGAAAACAACACAGACACTCTCACCGAAAAGAAAACTTTGTGCCGAATTATGTGAATTGATCAAAAGCTTTTCGTTTACTGTTTCCATTCTCGTGTTTTTTAATTAAATAAAAATAATTTACTTCTTTCTTATTAGTTGTAATAAAAGCAGCAAAAAAATCAAATTCTTTCGATTTATCTTACGACAGACAGTAAAAGTGGAGAAAATTTCGAAAATCGTGAATGTTTTTATTACACGAATAAATCATTTTTATGTATGGCAACACGGTGGAAGAAATGGGATTTTCCTCATCTTTTATTCATAATTTTATGAATAATATTTACATCAGATTTTTTTTCTTCTCTTTTAATTGATAAATTTTGGCCCAGTTTATAACCGACTCTTAAAGTTGAGTTCCCACAATAACAATATGTGTGTAAAACTTTATGACAAAAGGGGCATTTCACGTGAAGCGGACAGCCAAAAAAAATTGATGTTATAAAATTTGTTCATATTTGGCATAATTGTACTTCTAGTAAATATGAATGTGGATGCAAAATATTTTTTTCGAAAGATGATTATTTGCCAAGTTATACGCTTCTCAAGAATTGTCGTTATTGAAGTTCGTATTTTTTAAAAACTATTTTTTGAATTGAACAATTTTTTTTAAAAATATTAAATATGGCGGTTTAAATAGCAAATTAACTGTTCTTTCTAAATAAAAAATAAAACTGGACATTTTTATTTTTTTAGTATACAAAACCGGAAGTAAACTTTTCAAATCAGAATTTTAGTAACTTCGACCATTTTGTTTTTTATTTTTTTTATTTCAAAATATAGTCTACAGTACACTTATGATACACCAGAAGTTTTATAATGGGATCTGCAATAGTTTAGGAGATAGAGGAATTTAAGTACATATGTGTCGTACTGAGAACGTACTTAAGTCAACTGGTTTACGCGATATAACCCTAAAGTACTGCAATAATTATATTTACTATCCTACTTAAGCGTATTTAAGGCTCTAACAATGTTGTGAGGTAATAATTATTCAAATTAAAATAGTACTTATTGAAAAAAATTTAGTAGGAAACAGTAGTTCAAAATAAATTTCGTGATAAGTAATAAAATTGTTTGCTTGCTAGAGGTTAAATGATTAGAGTGAACGTGCTCCATAAACCCCATGTTAAACTTGAACTTTAATTTCCCCTCAATTTTCTAAGTGATCGTACCCCTTCCACAGCATATTTGTATAAAATATATTCTCTCCTCTCTTCGTTAAAACAATTAGAACAATTTTGTGCAAATATGCTGTGGAAGAGGTACGATCACTTGGAAAATTGAGGGGAAATTAAAGTTCAAGTTTAACATGGAGTTTATGGAGCACGTTCACTATAATCATTTAACCTCTTTAGCTAGCAAACGATTTTATTACTTATCACGAAATTTATTTTAAAATACTGTTTCCTACTATTTTTTTTTTCAATAAGAACTATTTTAATTTGAATAATAATTATCCAACAACATTGATAGAGCATTAAATACGCGTAAATACGATGGTAAATATAATTATTGCAGCGTTTTAGTGTTATATCGCGTAAACCAGTTGACTTAAGGAAGCTTGAATACGCTAGAATAAGCTAGAATGCTCAGTTCAACTCGTATATACTTTAATTCCTCTATCTCCTAAACTATTAAAGATTCCATTATAAAACTTCTGGCGTATCATAAGTGTATTTTAGGCTATATTTTGAAATAAAAAAATCAAAAAACAAAATGGTCGAAGTTAATAAAATACTGATTTGAAAAGTTGATTTCTGGTTTTGTATATAAAAAAAAAATAAAAATGTCTAGTTTTAATTTTTATTTCGAAAGAACAGTTAATTTTCTATTTAAACCGCCATATTTAATATTTTTAAAAAAAATCTTTTAAGACGAAATTTTTTTTCCAAAAAATACGAATTTCAAAAACGACAATTCTTTAGAACCGTATAACTTGGCAAATAATAATCATTCGAAAAAAATTTTTTGTATCCACATTCATACTTATTAGAAGTACAATTATGCCAAATATGAACAAATTTCAGAACATCACTTTTTTTTCGCAGTCCACTTCTTGTGAAATGCCCCCAAAAATTATATTTACCAAAGCACAAAAAAATTATACTAAAAGCTCAAACGCCTAGTCAGCACTTTGTCATTTACAGATAAGAAATTTTCTTCAAACTATGACAGTAAAAGTTTGCTATAAAATTCAAATTCAACACCAAACTATAAAATTTATCTTCTCAATCATTTCCTCTTTAATTATCTTTGCAATTATGACCGAAATCATCCAAAAGTTGCATGGAAATCACCGGTTATTTATTAACATTACAAAGCTCTAAGACCCGGCATTGTTTGCAATGCAATTGCAGCTCATTTGTGTAATTTCAATATCCGACAGATTGACATATTTTCAAGAGTCTATTGTGCGCTATCGTAAAGGTGCCAGCACATATTATTGTATGTATGTGTGTCATATTCAATCATCGTGATTATTGATTCACCTTATCACAACTACTGTCGCTCAATTCCTCCGGAATTATCGTTACTGCAATGACCTTATCCGTTCATTGCAATAAATTTTCTATTGATTTTGTGGAGAAAAAACATAAACTTTCCTGTAACATCCTATAAATAAATTTTCAATAAAATAAATTAGTACCTTTATATAGTTTTTGAACTAGCAAAGTTTGAAATAATGTAGTGTAAGCTGAAAAATTTAAAGTTAAAACATCTTTTAGTCTATGTTTTTAAAGCTGCTGCAAATATTTGCATGAAATTCAATAATGGGTTGAAAATTCAAAAAATTAAGTCAAGGATTTAAGGGTTATTTTCACTTTACTAATCTCTTTTTTTTGTTAAGAAAATTTTCCTGATTACTATAAGTCGCTTAAAAAGGGTATTCTACTCTAGAAATTTGAAAAAATCAAAAAAAATTTTTTTTCATAATCCGATAGTTTAGATATTCAAAAATATCCTCCTAAAAGGATTTTTCAAAATTCAAATTATTTCCGAAGTTATAGCGGTTTTGTATGAAGCTGAGATATCTGATTAAGAGAATGTAAGTAATACATACTATTCTATCAAGTACGCTGCCTGAAACTTAACGTAAAACTTTAAACGCGTTTTTCTCGAAACTAATTTTTTCGATGCAGTGTCCACAATATCTCAAGTTCTAATCGACCGATTTAATTGAAACTTGGCATGAATATTCTTTCAATATCTTTTTATTGTATGAAGCGACAAAAAATGAAAATTTGAAATTTGTAATATTTTTAAAAAATTTGCTAAAGTTAAAAAATTGGTGAAAAAAACGACCTTTATTTTCAGTAGCCGCCATTTTATAAAAAAATTTTTTTTTCAGTTTTGCCGCTCCTTACGAAAACGACATTCGTACTTATTAAGAATTCACCATTGTTTAATTTTTCAGATGACCATAAGGGTAGAAATTATGGATATGAGGACACGGCCTTTTTTTTTACCCCCTCTACTTCAAAGACACATAACTCGAAGGAAATTTTTTTTTTTTTTGAAATTTATTTTGTGTAATCTTTAAATATAAATAAAGAAATGATAAAAAAATGGACACTTAAAATATCAATTCCTTTTTTTTTATCAATCGCCAAAAAATTTAAAAAAAAATTTTATCAGTGAAAATACATTAGTCAGCTATTCCAATCCTTTTAACACGTTATTTTTGAATGTTATAAAAAGACATTAATGGAAAAAAAACATTTTTTTTTTCTGACGGTGATCCACCCTTAAAGTTAATATTGAGAACTCAAATTTTCAGGAAATGTTATTTTATCAATTTCAAAGCATTTGAGTCCCTGGGAGCAAAGAAATTCAAAAACACCCTTATTAAGAACCACCTTAATCTTCATATATGATAAATTTTCCAGATAATTCAAAAAAAAAAAACAAAGCTAAACTAGGGAGGAAAATTAAAATTAGCCAACCATAAAATAACCAGGAATATCTTTTTCTTCGAATTTTTTTTTCCTTCGAAGAAAACTACTCATAATTAAATCAATTCCTAATCATACTCTTTCCCAAAATTAGTTGATTTAAATCGAAAAATTTTAGCCCAAATTGAATAAAACGGTGAAAAATGGCAATTTAATGATCAATATAGTATTACACAATGGACACCAAAGAGATTAGTGTCACATATTTTCGTTAAAAGCGCAAAAACGAACAATTCGAATTGTATTTGTGAAACGCAAACATATATTCGAATAAGAAAGGCGCTGCAATGATCCTTTCTGGCAAAAATGCCAAATCTCAGCTGCACTGCGGTGCATTGTGCACTCATTGGGCATTATTAAATAATTATTTTTGAATCATTAAATCAATTCATCGTATTAATCATATCAATATAATGCCAGAAAATTACACTTTTTCCCCTCAAAAATTGGCCCTCTCGTATTGGCGTTAATCCGATCCCGATATATATATACCTACATATAGATATAAACATCTGCTCCGACGCACGTTCGTGTTTTTGTGTTAAAAAGATGCTTTTGGCCAACAAAAATGAATTTATGTTCGTTCACCACCAAAATGAGACGAATACGAATTGAATTCTTTCCGCCGGGGTGAACAGCACACGTGAGTGGGTTTCATCCCGTTCACTATAGCTATAGAATATTCTTCAGAGCTTTTTTTCTTCTTCGACCTTATCATATTGCTCACTTCATTTCTCTTAAACTCTTTGTTTCGTTGATTGATATCACCGTCTTTTATATATAGATATATATTCCCATTCGTCTCCACTATCCCAATTTATTCATTATCTGCTAAATCAATCAATTTTTCAATTACCAACACAATATAAAATATCTCAAATTATTTTGGTGATACGAAAAATGGAGCCACATTAGTTATCTCTATAATGTTTTCCTTTTCGTACCACGAAACTTTTATCACAAAGAAATAAATAAATATTTGAAGACAATAAATTTTTTAACCAGAAAATATACAAGAAATAAAGTTTTATTAGTTGAAAATTAAAAATTAAGCTTAAGATTACTTTTATAGTTAAACTAAATCAATTATTACATAAAGCTTATTTGAAATATGGTTAAACTATTAACCTACGTATACATAAACATTAAAATTATTTTATTACTAAAAAAAACCTGCAATTTCATTTGCGGGACATATAAACACGGGGTCAATATTTTTCATTTGAATTTTCCATTCGAAAAAAATCAATCTCATTACATAAACTCCTACTCTAACTAGGCCACTGAATTTTGAGTCGGTGCCAAACTATCAAAGACACAAATTAATTAATTTAAACAAGGAATAACGACAATTGAAGATTACTTTACAATACCAAGCGCAGTGGCGTAGCTACCTAGGGGCTAGGCGGGGCAGAGCCCCGGAGCCCTCGAATCCTTACCAGAAATCTCGATCGAACTGAACTTTTGAAAATTCAGTTGGAAGTTCACTAAATTTGTAAAGAAATAATGAGCAAATATGGAGTGCTAGAATGCGACCTAACCACAGTATTTACAGCAATGTTATTATTCTTTAAAATTCCTGTCACTTCTGTAGCAACTGAAAGGTCATTTAGCAAATTAAAAATAATAAAAAAAAATTTAAGAAATATTATGGGTCAAATTCGACTCCGATATTTAACGCTAATAGCAATTGAAAACAAAACCGCATCAAGCCTGGATTTAAACCAAGTCATTGCTACTTTTGCGAAAACTAAAGATAGGAAAAAATCTATACTAATATATAAAATTCTTACGTCTGTCTGTACATATTTAAAATATTTATTTCAAGAGGCCCTTATTCCAAATTTAATATTTTTAACATTTTTGTCTGTCTGTCTGTATGTCCCGATTTAACTAAAGAACGGAACAATCGAATTTAATGAAATTTGGTATTAGGATACAACACAATTTCCCACAGACTATAGGCTACTTATTATTCCAAAAAAATAATAAGGGAAGGTATTTCCTAGGGATGAAAATAGAAATTTTTACACTAGACAGGTGAGTTATATATCATTGAAAAGGTAATTTAAAGCTAGAAAATAATCTGTAAGAGCTTAAGTAGCTTAGCATATTTAAAGTATTTTTGTAAAACCTAATCAGTTTACATAGCGATGGGGCCCAATGTTTTAATTTGCCCCAGGGCCCTTAGTTACCTAGCTACGCCACTGACCAAGCGATTGGTATGCAAGATCTAAAGGGAGTTTTGTATTAGGCCTACAAATAAGCTAAGATGGATTACCTTTGTACTTTAAAGGCTTTACTCAAAAAAACGCTGCAATTCTTTTTACATAAGGTAATGTAAGGTCCTTTTACGTAAGGTTCTATGGTAGCTACTTCTTTCTCCAATACCCGCGGCCCACATGAGGCCCAGGGTAATCATCTTTCCGACCCTCCAGATTCATATCATTTAAAAAAATATTTTTATTTTATAATGGTCAAAGTAGTGAAATATATAAAAGATTAAATTGACTTATAAAAGAGTTAATTTTTTTAATACTTTCTTCTTATTATGAGGGTTCGACTTGGAGTAACATTACAGAACGAGGGGATTGTACAATTCTGTTTTGACGGATTCTTATAAATCACGATGAAAAAAACGAAAATAAAGATTTTTTTTTTCGATATCTTGCTTTGTTTACGAAATATCGATCCTTAGAAATGGAAAAAATAATTATTTTTTTCACTTTTTTAGACGAATTTCTGAGGATTTCAAAAAAAAATGCAAACCGTAGCACCACCAACTGTTTGTGTAAAAAAAACATAAACAATGGATCCAGGGGCGAAGCCCCGGTGCAGATTGTAAGGGAAAAAATCAATTATTTTTTCCAATTTTAGGAGTCGATATTTCGTAAACTAAGTGAGATATCGAAAAAAATATTCGTCCTTTTCGTTTTTTTTTCATCGAATTCTATAAGAATCCGTCCAAATATCATGGCGCTGGAAGAATTGTAGTCCTGCCCAGAACGATAAAGAAAAACCCCAAAAATAAATAAGCAATATAATTTCATTCAATAACAAATAGATTGTTTCGAAACTGATAAGACAATGGGGATCCAAGGGAAAAAGATAAAATTAGTCTCAATATTGTTTATACAATATATAGAATATATTGCGGTCCAATTTATGTAGTACAATTTAATATAATAATATATAAAAATCATACCATAAACATAAACTTGAACAGAAGTTCAAACAAAAATATTCGTGACGTATTGCCCAGATACGTATTTCGATTGTCAAGCAATCTCAGTGGTCATCAAGTAGTTTTGATCACTTGATGACCACTGAGGAAGATTGCTTGGCAATCGAAATACGTATCTGGGCAATACGTCACGAATATTTTTGTTTGAATTTCTGTTCAAATTTATGTTTGTGGTATGATTTTTATATATTATTATATTAAATTGTACTACATAAATTGGACCGCAATATATTCTATATATTGTATAGACAGTATAACTGTTCAAAGTCAGCGAAAAAATCTTATTTTGATTACTCTCAATATATAAATAGGAGCCCGACTAGTAACATAGAGGTTAATAAGTGCAACAATAGAAAAATTTGATCATAATAGCGACGTCACAGTTCCATTGATATTCAAATTAAGTTGAGTTATGCTCTAGAGATAGTAAAATCGATTCTTGTTTTACAGAATTTCAAATTTACGAGACGTACAAGATAATGATGACCTTGTTTACCTATATATTGGTAAATAGTGGTGTTTTTATTTTGGACAATAATTGGTTTTGAATGTCATTCTACTCATATGAGGTGGTATAATTTTACGAGTATTTATTGAGCAAAGTTCAATATTTATCTTAAACGTAAAATACTTCGTATTGTATATAATTACTACCTGACTTTCCTCTTATTAAATACCTTAAATATTTGAAAGATTTGAACTAATGCAATCGAATAATAATCATAGAAGTTTTTATGGAAATTGTTGCAATTGAAATCTTTATGGTAAATAACATTAAGGATCAAATTCACTTACTTTTAAATGAATCTTGGCCATGATTAACGTGAAGTTGCACCAATTTTTATCATGCAAATTCCATATGCAAATATTCATCAAAAAACAAATTTAGTTCACTTTAAAAAGGATTTCCACATCATTTTTCTTAAGCACAATAACACAAAAAAGTTTAAAAAACCACTAAAATTTATAAAACTGGCACTAAAACTGCACTTTTCATTCAAAAATATCGCGTAATGACATTCGTCAAACATTGACATTTATGCCTCATAAGCCCGGCAAATATTTGAGAAAATTTATCACGAAAACTAGGACAATCGAAAAGAAAATTACGTCAAATGCTCGGCGATATAATTAAAAACGTTTTTCCGATAAAAATAGGTGGCACTAGCGCGATTAAGAGCAAATTTTTGCGAGTTTTTCACGTGAAAATTAACGTGCTACGCCGGCGAATTGATTACGGAAAAAATTGACAGTCGACTGGCTAAAAATCGATTGGCAATACGTAGTAAGAAAAAAAATCACTAAAATTTATAACCAGAATCAACAAATCCAAATCAATGCGGGAAATTATTGACGAATTTGAATTACTTTTTTTAATGTTTTTTTTTTTAATTTCGTTAATGTGAAGTTACTTTTCTTAAAAACAAGTTGCAATTTAATGATTGATTAATATATTTCATTTAATTAATTAGATATTCAAATAAATTTTAAAGGAACTCATAGTTGACGTTTGAAAAAGAAAAAAACGTATTTAAGTTTTTCCAGCCATTTCTTATAATATACAGGAAAGTTTCAAGATGATATTTTTTTACATTGTTATTCAAAGTAAAATTATATAAAGATGAATTGAAAATACAAGCTTAAATGAAAATTGGCCATTTTTAAAAAATCTTAATATAGTGTCTTTTGCAATAATATTTCATTTAATTAATTGGATATTTAAATAAATTTTTAAGGAACTTAAAAAAAAAAACTCTCTTTTTTCAAGGATTTTATGAACCGACTAGCTGATCCCCGCGACTTCGTCTGCGTAACGTAAATAGATATGTTGGAAATAGATAGAAAGCGTGGAAGGAAATTCGAATATTTTATTTATTTTCAATAAAAATAATTGATTTTCAAATTTTTCCAAATACCAAAGAAAAGTTGATTTGGAAAATTTTATTTTTTTATTGATAATAAAATATATGACATAAAATTGCTCCCTTAATGTTAAATAGTTGCTCCAAGTCACAATCATTGGTTCATAAAAATTAGATTTTAAAAAAGTTTGATTGTTGAAAAACAAACAAAAACTAAAAACTGCCTCTTTGGTATTTGGTATAAGTACCTACTACCTAAACTTTCATACTAATTAAGTGAAATGACGTTATTTAAAATGCTGTATTTTAAACAAAAACTTATTTTTAATTCATTATTTATTTATTAATTACACTTATTAAATTCAAAATTTCGATTGTTGATTAACTCTACATTTTCTCATACAAACTTAGTGACCCCTTTTACTCTTTTAGGGTAGAAATTTTCAAAAAAAAAAAAAAAGCCATTACGCTATTAACATCAATTATGTGTTTTGTATATATAAAGGTTTATGTTTCAAAGAGACATTTTTTAAATTTAAATTAAATTTACTGTGCTCTTTATCAGTTCTACTAAAAATATTTTTACAGATTATTTTCTAACTTTAAATTACCTTTCCAATGATATATAACTCACCTGTCTAGTGTAAAAATTTCTGTTTTCATCCCTAAGGAATACCTTCCTTTATTATTTTTCGGAATAATAAGTAGCCTATAGTCTGTGGGAAATTGTGTTGTATCTTAATACCAAATTTCAATAAAGTCGGTTGTTCCGTTCTTTAGTTAAATCGGGACACACAGGTAGACAGACAGACAAAAATTTTAAAAATGTTAAATTTGGAATAAGGGCCTCTTGAAACAAATATTTACCCTAAAATTGGGTTTAAAATATCGAAATGTACAGACAGACGTAAGAATTTTATATATTAGTATAGATAGCGCTCTTATTTTTTTTCTAGAAGCTACCATCAGCTCCTATAACATATCCAAAATTCAAATAAATCGATTCACAAGTTTCTGAGAAAAATGTTTTTCCTGATTTCCATCATTTTTCGATTTTTGAAGAAACGGTAATACATAGGGATCTGAAACTTGCCGAATTATTGTATCTTAATAGTATCAACGTACCCTGAAATTATGAATCAAATTTATTCAAATTTATTATATTTTTTTCCCTTCTGGAGCCGACTCACTATACTTATCGGCTCTATGTCCTTCGATACTATTTACTTTTTGCACTATTAAAAGTAGTACAGTTTTTAGGAAATATATTTGTAAATAAGGGTATAGTCTTGATTAATACCCCAATTACTCTACTCTAGGGTAATAGCCCTGATTTGAACCCCATTGAAAATATGTGGGATTTGATGGGAAGAAAAATGGATAAATAGGTGATCACATCAGAAAAATAGCCCTTAGAAAAAAATATTCATAAAGGGAATCACCATCCCCAATTGTGGTCGATATTATTGTACAACAAATACACCTCTGTCAAGTTAGCACCCGACTTTTACAAATTAAAATTTATATTTTATATATTTTTAGATAGCTTTTTGTTGGACTTGATTGTACCGACAAAAATTTTTGCTTGTACCTCAACCGAAAAAAAGTCATTAAATTTTTAAAAATCGATAGCCCCCCATTGTTAGATTTTTTCAAAAAATTTAACGGCCATAGATAGGCCTTGACACGTAGAGGATTGTACCGAAAAAAAAATGTTTCTAACTTTAACTCAAAAAAAATTAGGAGCGATTTTGTGAATGTACTTATTCCATTGAAAATAGAGTTTTCCGGCTACTACGGATATTCCTTGAGAGATTTTCCAAATCCAATTTTTCACAATCTAGCTATGGAGGCACTGAGGATTGTGCCGAAAAAAATATTCTTCTAACACTATTCCAACGGTAGTTATAAAGGATTTTGTATGAGTAATTAGACTAATTATTTCATTGTTGAAACTGCAAAAACGGCCATAACTTTGAATATATTGAGGTACAAACGAATTTTTTGCGGATTTTTTCGGGTGCTAGTCTCTAGTTGATGGTACCACTTGAATTTTTGTTTGTAACTTAACCGGAAAGAAAATAGAGTTTTCCGGGTATTACGAATTTTCCTTGAGAGATTTTCCAAATCCAAAAGCGGTACAATCTAGCTACTGGGACGCTGAGGATTGTGCCGAAAAAATTATCCTTCTTATTCGATTGCAACGGTAGTTATAAAAACTTTTGTGTAGGTAATTAAACTCTCATTACTTTTTTGTTTAAACTGCAATAAAGTAATTAGAGTCTAATTACTCATTCAAAATACTTTATAACTACCGTTGGAATAAAGTTAGAAGGATATTTTTTTCGGTACAATCCTCAGCTTCACAGTAGCTAGATTGTACAACTTTTGGATTTGGAAAATCTCTCAAGGAAAATCCGTAGTACCCGGAAAACTCTATTTTCTTTCCGGTTTTGGTACAAACGAAAATTCAACTGGTTTCATGAACTAGAGACCAGCAACCGGGATAATCCGCAAAAAAATTCGTTTTTACCTCAATAGATTCAAAGTTATGGCCGTTTATGCAATGTCAACAATGAAGTAATTTTAGTCTAATTACTCATACAAAATTCTTTATAACTACCGTTGGAATAGAGTTGGAAGGATAATTTTTTCGGTACAATCCTCTACGTATCAAGGCCTATCTATGGCCGTTAAATTTTTTGAAAAATCTAACAATGGGGGCTTTCGATTTTTAAAAATTTAATAACTTTTTTTCGGTTGAGGTACAAACGAAAATTTTTTCGGTACAATCAAATACAAACAAAAATCTATCTAAAAATATATTTTAAATTTTAATTTGTAAAAGTCGGGTGCTAACTTGACAGAGGTAACATATAGAGCACACTGCGAATGATTGAAGCTTTAATAGCGATAAATGGACTATCAATTAAATATTAAATAATTAAGTTATCCATAATTAACAAGATATTTAAAATGTTAGTAAAAGTTATTTTTCAGTTAATATAATTGTTTGCCTGATTAATTGGTAATAAGTGTTATAAATACAATTTTATAGGAAAGATAAAGGTATTACTTCTTTTTTTTTTTTTATTTGGCCCTGTCTTTCCAACTTTTGGCCACTTATATACATTATATTTTACAAATGGTATTACTTCAAATTTTGTATAAAATCTATAGTGCGTCTATTAATATGGCCAAGGACTGTAAATGCATAATGAATTATCCACCTAAATCTCCGGACCTTACGGTCCTAATTATTTTTTTTTTTTTTTTGAGGATCAAGTTTTGTAAATAAATCGCGGAAAATTCCACTCGAAGAAAATATTCGTATGGAAATCAGGGAAATAAGGGTTAGAGATGTTAAGAGCTATTATAAATCATATCATTGAAAAAGCTCATTTGTACGTAGTGGAAAATGAAAGATATTAAAAAGATGCTGTATTTCCCATTTAGTATAAAAAATCTTTATGAAAAGTTCTTTCTTTTATGCATTAAATTAATAAAAAAAAAATCAATTTCACATATTAAAAGTAGAACATAAAACTAACATTTTAGAGCTGAAATTTTCAATTGGTGGTGCACAGGCGTAGTTGCGAGTGTTGACGAGTTATTCATATGGTTCTTGAGTTAACATTATTTCCTCAAAGAATTTATAGAAATATGTAAAACAATTTTATCTAACATTTCTATTCTTATAGGCAAAAAATGCAGGAATTAATTAATAAATAAATTTGGCAAATCAACAGCAAGACTAAAAAGAAATTCGCTATTGTAGATGAAAATTTTCACACAAAAATTATTGTATCGGAATGAAAGAATCAATAGCGTAGAGGTTTCCATGACTACATATATACTACCACAATATACTACCCCACAATACCGACTTAGATTGCACTCTCTCGTTGAATCAGATCTCATAGATCAGATAGTGTGGGTGTTGCACAATATGATGCACAATGCACTTTTACAACAATTTTTTTCCTACCTACGTATTTCCATTTTGCATGTGACACAAAACGAGAAAGGAAAGCACAACGTATTTTATACATATATATATATATATATACTTACTCATATCTATTCGTCAATAAATTGCATCTTACTGGCAAATTTTATTGAAAATCATAAATGCGCTTCATTCGATATCGAATTTCAATCGTTATTCACGTGATAAAAATAACTTGCAGTACTCATTGTTGGCAGTGCAACGGTGGCAAAAAAGCTCAAGCTCATATACTCAAGTCAATTACCGGTTTCGACTTTCAACAACATCATTCTACTCACTTGCACTGCACTGGACCTCTTTTTTATCCCAAAACGTTTCCTTTATTTCGTGCAGCTTTCTCAAGTGGAGATTCTCAATCCGATACGAAATCGGGAGCTTTTTAAAATTGGTTTTAAATTAAGATTGGTTGATAAACGAAGAGTGGTTTTTCATTGAGCTTTGAAAACGCATGACGTGGATAAATCTAAAGATTACAATTAATTTTTTTTTTCCTCTTTGAGATTTAAGCGTTTCTTAAACGTTTAGCCGTACAAATCTTTGTCGTTAAAAATAATTTATACGCGTAATAGAAAGATAAAAGTCTAATAACTCAATTTTATTAGCACTTAATTATTTTTTTTTTTTTGTAATTTCGCACGAGGAATTTTAATAAAGGAGAGGAGAGAAAAAAAAACGTTTATGTATTTTCCAACACACACGCTTTTCGTGTTTGGATTCTTGTTCAAACAATCTGATTTTAATTAATATGTGCATAGCATGCAGCTCAAACTTGCACACAAATGCACACCACCCCTTATTCGCGTTGCAAGTTTATTGCTATCGCTATATAAATCCATGCATTTAAGCCGTGCTTGTTGATTTCTCCAATAGAAATTGGCTTAAAACGTACTTATACTTGGACAGTAATTTATCAAGTAACACCTCTACTTTTAAATCGAACATAGAAAAAATGGAACAGAAATGTGGGATTTGCATCAGTGGCGTAGCTACCTAGGAACTAGGCGGGGCAGTGCCCCGGAGCCCTCAAGCTCAGAGGGCCCTCGAATCCTTACCAGAAATCTCGATCAAACTGAACTTTTGGAAATTCAGTTGAAAGTTCACCAATTATGTAAGGAAATAATGAGCAAATATGGAGTGGTAGAATGCCATCTAACGGAAGTATTTACAGTAATATTATTATTCTTTACAATTCCTGTCACTTCTGCAGCAGCTGAAAGCTCATTTAGCAAATTAAAAATAATAAAAAAATTATTTAAGAAATAATATGGGCCAAACTCGACTCCGACATTTATCGCTAATAGCAATTGAAAATAAAATCGCATCAAGCCTGAATTTAAACCAAGTCATTGATAGTTTTGCGAAAACTAAAGCTTGGAAAAAATTGTAAATATAATTGTTATTTAGTCAGTTGGTAGGCCCGACCTTTATATAATAAACCCTTGAATTTTCTCTATTTCGTTTTATTAGCCAAACCTATACCTAGTATCAATTGTAATTTATGTTGTTACTGTTTAATATTTTTATTACCTGCCCTGCAGTGCACAAAAAAGAGCTTAAGTAGCTTAGGATTTTTAAAGTATTTTTATGTTTCTTATTTTTATTTGATAAAACCTAATCAGTTTACCTGGCAGTGGGGCCCCATTTTTTAATTTACCCCAGGGCCCTTGGTTACCTAGCTACGCCACTGATTTGCATGCATGGAAACAATACGGAATTTGAGTGACGACGTTTCAGCATTTCATTGTTAACTTATTCGTGGTATGAAGGTTGATACACAAAGTATCATTTGTATTCTTTAAAATCTTTTACTGACCGATGGGAAATAATTACTGTAGATCGTTTCCGAAATTCGAAATTATTCGAATATCTCATCAAAAACTTTTAAAATCCGTACACATGAAAGTTTGAAGATGAATATCTTTTGAACGGTTAATTTAATCGCCAAAACAGAAGATACCATTTTTATAGAGCAGTTAATTTCCAACAAAAATTTCTATTACGCATTGTATAAGAGTCATTTATTGTCGAGTCATAAAATTCATAAATAAAAATGAAATTTGTCTTAAAATAATCAAAACTAAATCCTTAATATTTTTCAAATGGTGAGGCTTACGGAAAAAATATAGTATACCTTTTTTGTAGAGCATTAAATTTCCTAAAAAATTTATTGAAAACATTTTTCTGTACAATCGATTAATGATGAGGTATGAATTTTTTTCTATTGGACTGAGGAAAAAATACAAAACTGCGATGCGGAGAATCTTCCTATTAAAATTAAGAGCTCATACTTGGTGAGAATTTTTTTAAGGTGTCTAGCGACCCATTTTTCCGTGTCACTTGTAAAAAAAAATAATCGTTTTTTTTGACCCACCCTAATATATATATACGAAAAATTCAAGTATATGCTCAATTGGGGATATGAAATAACATAGTTAAAACTTGAAGGCCAAAATGAGAGAATGACAGCTTTAAAATGTTGTTTTAAGTAATCTGAACTGGTTTGAAGCATTTATTATTTGTTGTCAATTATAAATACATTAACACATTTTTCCGATTCCATAAATTACACCTTTGAATCTGCATTTTTCTCATTACCATATTATTTACTATCGCAAGTTGAGAACAGGAAAAATTCTTTTCAAATTCACACCTGTTTGGAATTTATTCGGTTTTGCTCACAATAATGGTCATTATGGAGCAAAGGTCAAAAAAATTGTACTATAATATTTGTCTACCTGAATTCTACCATATGATTGAAGAATAGGTTAATCGAATTCGATAATATTATGTTTTCAGGTACATCTTAGTGTTTGGCCCAAAAAAATAAAAATAAAACCAATATTTTATTTTGATTTCATTTATGGTTCCAATCTGAAGACAGCTTTACTGATTTAATAGAAACTTTGTAATCAAGTTCAAGTAATTTTTCTTCGGAAGAAAAGGTTGCCTATTTACGTTTAATTATTAATAATAAAAGTTGCATTCAGAAGAAGCCCGATTAAAATAAATAAATGGACACCCATTAGTTGGATATAAATTGAATTCTTTAATTCAAAATCTATGTTCTTTTTTAAGATATCGAAAAATCCGCATATTTTAAATCAGGGGTGGCCAACCCAAATTATATTGCAGGCCACTTCAGAAATACATCATAACTCCGGGAGCCTCTTTTGAAGTTATATCTCAAATTCTCCATAATAAATTTAGATACACTGTAATCATTTTAATATTTCGGATTTCATCAAAAGCCTGATGGATATCGCGGGCCGAAAAAATTGTCTAAGGTGCCTTTTGTGGTCCACGGGTTGGTTACCTTTGACAACCTCTGATTTAAATAAACAATGAATAATTTATCTTTTATCTACATATATAAAATTGTGGTGTTGGTTTATGTAAATTTCAAAAACTTAAAAAGTTTTGCATCCATTTAGCTCAAATTTTGTTGCGATATACAATCCGCTTCAAAGATTGTTTTTATCTTTTTCTTGTGTCGAAAACATACCTGCAATCGCAAGAAAACTGCTTTTTTCAACAGTCAATACTATAGCCATTAACTGTCAATAGTGCATTACTATTTTAGTGCAATGATTTTTAAAGGTAGAGCAAATTTTCTCTAAACGTATATCTTGAAAGTAAGTTATAATTGATACAGTGAGGGATACTGCGGGTTGATACGGGAGGTGATTCTAACAATTCATAAGATTTTTTTTCTGAATTAAATTTATTTATTTACAACCATAGGCTGGCAAGATAACGTCTGCCGGGTTCAGCTGGTCCTTTATATTTTATACTTTTTTCCTTCGAAATCGATTAACAATTCAATCTTTTCTCTAATAATTAAAGGCGAGATAAGGACAAGAAAAAATCAAAATTTGACTTGCAGATTTTCTCAATATTGTCTTACAACTGCAGACTTAGAATTGAAATTATCCAATTTTGGATAAAAAAGTTAATAAAAAATGCATTTTTTTTGTCAAAAGCATGCAAAAGTTTTACTTCGACTAACATTAAATTGATCTTTGCTGCTAAAAGCAGTTACGTTGAACTTGAAATTACAGAAAAAAGTTAAACTTTCCCTAAATACAGTTTGAAAGTTTTCAATGTATTAAATTCAATGGGGAGGGATGCATGGTGAAGGAAACTGGAGGATGGAAATGAGTTAAAAGTAAATTCATCTGCATAACCAAATTTTTTGTTCGTCTGAACACCATTCATTTTCGCGTCAAGTCGATAATATTAAGAAATATGTCTGTCTGGCTGTCGAACTTTGAAAAAAAAAAACATCTTAAATCGTTTTAACGATATTTGCAATAGTTTACGAATAAATAGAAAGGTTAAAATTTGAGCTTTTTTAAAAAAATATGATGTTAATTACACTAGTGAAGATCATAGACCAAAGACAACAAAGAGTACCAACTTTCTTTTCGTTTGAATCGAAATTGGGTTAGATACTGCGATAACTAAGTCGCGATAAAGTTGATAAACGCAAAGGGGGGTGGGGTGGGTTTGAATGGCAACGCGGACGATTGAGGGCTTTGACAAGCTTTTCCAAGCAGTCTTTGGCATGGCGTAACGTTGCATGGACGACGGTGTGTTGCGTACCCAAGCTTTCCGGTCACGTGACGTGTGCATGAAGCTCGTTAGGCCTCATGGATGGTCTCGAGAAAAGCCTCACGCTGACCCCCTTTACTTGGTCGATCAATATTTCCTCCACCTTTCATAACACACCACCAACACTACCACGACCACCTTAGACGTTTACCACAATTGAAAATTCAATTTTCCAAACCAACCGAATTTTGTATAAGACTTTTATATACTTAAAAGAAAAACGGGGTCTTATATAAGCAAGAGCTGAAAATTCCTAAAATTTTCCAGAATATTGAAAATTTTTTACCAAATTCGAAAGTCTACTTATCATAATTAACAATAACACAATAACTTCTTATGTAATTATCAATAACTGTCGGAGGTAAAGGTCAGTAAAGAATCACAAATCGATTTTTCCGTCTTTTCATGCAAATAAGTTATGCTGATCTAAAAGAAAAATATTCAAAATTTTACGTTTTTTCGTATACAAATTAGACAGGGCCAAAAAAATCGACTATTTTTTTTTTGGAAAAGTACATCGAAAATATTGTTCAGGGTGACAAAAAAAAATATCGGGAAAGTTTGAGCCCTTAATATTAATATTAAGAGGCCTATCATCTTTAATTTCGATTTTTTATTTGTGCTTTAATTTTTGCGTGAATGCTGTTAAACTATCAAGGTAAAAATAATCATCTGCACATATATTTATAGAAAATTAAATTCCCTACAAAAAATGTTTCTGTGAAAATTTTTGCCAGACACGCCGTTTCCGAATAACCAAGCTTTAGACATTGATATAATTTTTTGATTTATCTTCTTTATTTTGGAATTTTGTAACTAACGAACAATATAAATTCTTGAAGGGAATTTAATGTTCTACAAAAAAGGTCATTTAACGTTTTAAAGCTTCGCTTTAAAACTTCAGACATTGACATAATTTTTAGATTTATCTTCTTTATTTTGGATTTTTTTAACAACGAATGAAATAAATATATAGAAATGAACAATTGAGATCCTTGAAGGGAATTTAATACTCTACAAAAAAGGTCTCTACCCATTTTTACATAAAATCACTATTTTAAAATTGGGTCAACAACGAAAAAAAACAATAATTTAATTTTTCCTTCAACTTTAATTGTGAATAACTTTTGAAAAAACGATTTTATGTAAAAATTTTAAGAAACTTTTTTTGTAGAGCATTAAATTCCCTTCAATAATCTATATTTTTTTTTTCTATATATTTATTTGTTCAAAAAATCATCTGCTCATTTATTTATAGAAAATTAAATTCCCTACAAAAAACGTTTCCTGAAAATTTTTTGCTAGACACGCCGTTTCCGAATAATCAAGCTTCTAACATTGATATAATTTTAAGATTTATCATCTTTATTTTGGAATTTTGCAACTAACGAACAAATAAATATTTAGAAATTAACAATATAGATTATTAAAGGGAAGAGAGGGAAGAGGGAAGATTATTAAGGGGAGAGATAGAAGTCGCTCAGTCAATCATGTATCGGCATGATACAAAGAGAAAGACAGACTTCTTGCTTTTCTGTTACAATATCAAATATATTTTTTTGCACGTACTACGGTTATGGCGTGTGCCCTATCTAGAAAAGCTCAAATGCATACGTTCCTTGATTCCAAGGCCTCAAAGATAGTGTCAACAACTCTATTGCATTATTTTGAGGGGCGAGATCCCAATTGATGTGATAGAATTATGGTCTGGGATTGTAAAATGGGAGGAAAAAAGCACTAAAATATTTTGGAACTTTAGGAAAGGAGGCTAACAGGTTAGTAAGAAGATGCATTGGAGATTGGCTTTTTTCGGCTTGGGGATAATGATTTTAAATGAAAATTTCCATTCGGTGGGGAAGTTTGCAAAAAAGTGTTTTTTTTAGGAAGTTAGCAAAGGACTGGGATTGTAATCAGATCATGACCATAGAATTTTTTGGAAGGTGCTTGATCTTATATATTAAGATTACTGATGAATGAAACGTTTTTGTTGGTGCGGAAAATTAATCTTTCTTACTCCATCCGCATTCATTCCATGCATATTTCAACCTACGTTGTATTTGAACTACTAAGCACAATAGATTTCGCTTACTCACTCTTTTCCACCAAAATTTCATTTCGTTGGAGTTAAAGCAGCTGATCTCTGTCCGTAATACTTTCCGTAAGAATGGAGCCTAACGGATTCTACACTGGTTTATTAATATGATGACTTCTGAGGGATTTATAGGTTTTTCAGGTAGCTTAGTGGAAGCTATGTTTGGAGAACGGGTCATTCTAGTTATATTAGTGTGGGTCAAAAAATTCGTTTGTTTTTTTTTTTACAAGTGACGCGGAAAAATGGGTTGCTAGACACCTTAAAAAAATTTTCACCAAGTATGAGCTCTTAATTTTAATAGGAAGATCCTCCGCATCGCAGTTTTGTATTTTTTTCTCAGTCCAATAGAAAAAAATTCATATCTCATCATTTATCGATTGTACAGAAAAATGTTCTGAAAGAATTTTTTAGGAAATTTAATGCTCTACAAGACAGGTATTCTATATTTTTTCCGTAAGACTCACCATTTGAAAGATATTAAGTATTTAATTTTGATTATTTTAAGACAAATTTCATTTTTGTTTTTTTGTTTATGAATTTTATAACTCGACACTAAATGACTCTTATACAATGCGCAATAGAAATTTTTGTTGGAAATTAACTGCTCTATAAAAATGGTTACTTATGTTTTGGTGATTAAATTAACCGTTCAAAAGATATTCATCATCAAACTTTCATGTGTACGGATTTTAAAAGTTTTTGATGAGATATTCGAATAATTTCGAATTAATAAAAAAAAAATTACCCAACTTGCAAAAAAAACTTGTTTGAAAATTGAAATAAAAATTTTTTTTATAACTAATTGGACATTGTTTTTCTCTTAAACTGAAATATATCATAATATATGTATAATGAAAACTTTACTTTTTTTATTAATAAATATTTAACTAAGCGATAAATAATGTACAATTAATTTTTTAAATGGAGACAAATATACATAAGCATAAAAAAAAATTGAAAAATATTTTGAAGTTTCTCAGTTGATAAAAACTAAAATTCGTGTAAATTTTCTCAAAAATTATAAATTAAATTGAAATTTTTCGAATATCTCATCAAAAACTTTTAAAACTCGTACACATGAAAGTTTGATGATGAATATATTTTGAACGGTTAATTTAATCGCCAAAACATAAGAACCCATTTTTATAGAGCAGTTAATTTCCAACAAAAATTTCTATTGCGCATTGTATAAGAGTCATTTATTGTCGAGTTAAAATTCATAAATAAAAATGAAATTTGTCTTAAAATAATCAGAATTAAATCCTTAATATCTTCCAAATGGTGAGGCTTACAGAAAAAATATAAGATACCTTTTTTGTAGAGCACTTAATTTCCTAAAAACTTCTTTCAGAACATTTTTTTGTACAATCGATAAATGATGAGGTTTGAATTTTTTTCTATTGGACTGAGAAAAAAATACAAAACTGCGTTGCGGAGGATCTTCCTATTAAAATTCAGAGCTCATACTTGGTGAGAATTTTTTTAAGGTGTCTAGCAACCCATTTTTCCGCGTCACTTGTAAAAAAAAATAATCGATTTTTTTGACCCACCCTAAGTTATATGGATAAATTCTGGTGGTTATATGGTATGTATGTTGTATGGGTACCGGTACATGGAATGGTTCTATGTGTATTATCTGTAATTTTCGGGTGGGAGGGAATTGGGAAAACGTTAGACTTCTGTGTATACAATATATAAAATATATTGCAGTCCAATTTATGTAGTATAATTTAATATAATAATATACAAATTTAGACTTCTAGTTAGACTTCTTTTTCTTCAGAAGCTCTACTCCCTATGAATAACTGATAGCATACGGTAGAATTAAATGATGTTTTTAGCTGCTTTCCAATGGGATTTATCATCAAAAGATAGGAAAGAGAAGTATTTGGCATATAGTTAAGATTGGTGTTCCTCCTAACAGGGAACATTGTATGGTGGTCATATTTTTCTTGTTTTACATTTGGCTGTGATTTTTCGTAGGATATCAGTAGGGAGCTTTTTTCATAGATGGTGAGTATAGTTTTTGGGGAAAAGCATGTTTCTTTAACTGCGGTAAAGGTTAAGCTTTGGGAAATCCTCCACTGCGTTGTCTATTTCCATCGGAGTTTTAAGAAGTATTTTTCTGGTCCTGGTGTGTTATTTATTTTCTTTTTTCTTTTAAACTTGTTCCAATTAACGGGGTTTGTGATAAGGGAGGGATTTTTGGGTACGTTGCAGGCTTTTGAAACGTCAAGTTCCTACAATCCCTTGAAATGGCATTTATTTCTATGATTTGTTAGTGGGATTTTCTCAATACTTTTTTTCCAACCAAGACAAAATTACTTTTTCAATCCAATTTTCAATTTTTTATAAGTAATTAACAATTAAAAATTTGATGAATTGTACCCCAATTTTAAGGCATTTTAAAAATCATTTCATTCGATAATAAACCTGGAAAAGTTCAACCCAATTACAAGTACACACACGTACAATACATACAATCGTTATAATTCGAAATTTCCGACATTCATAATCTCACGTTGAACTATAAATAGATGCAATTTTGACATTTCCTCTAAACAGCAGCAACGTTTCATATCGCACGAACGAGCCAACGTAAATATAATATTTACGTCGATCGAAGCGTCAGATAATATGACGAATGAAAATGATATACATTAACATTTAATTATCGTTGCAACGAAAAAAATTAAAGGGGTGTTTATGAAAGGGGAAAGGCCACACCAGAGAACTCATAACTTTGCCTTCAATAACATAATAATAAAGCCCGTAACGCATGGCCTATATACCTATATTTGATCTTTAATAGTGCAACAAAAGTTTCAAAAAGCATATGATATATGCAATAAATAAAACGGCCAGTTTATCGTTTTATGATTTTATCATTTCGATGGATGACATTACATACAATGAAATTCTTTTTATTCGTATTTAATGTGTGTGATTTTGTAGGCATCCGCCTAATATTATATGTTACGAAAACATTTACGCTCGTAAAGATTATTATAATATAGAGACCATATTTACGATAGTGGATAACAACGCGAACGAGTGAGCAAGAGGAAAATGGCTTTTATCATTTAATTCCAATCAAATAAATGTGTTGGTCGTGTTATTGAATTTCAGGTTGACATATTCTTTGCGAGAAACTACGATCGAATATAGTGTACGACATACTACACCGGATTATATACGAATAATATGTATACCAGCGTTTTTCAAACTATAAATCGTATTTTAGTTTTAGCCATTAATACGGATTCATCTTAATTTGTGGTGATTAATTTGGGTTTATAGGCTTTTTTTCCCCTGTTTTCCTAGAATCCTAGAATTTTCTTTCCTCCAAGTAGGACTGGAGGACGTGGTAGAGCGGGTGAGGTACCACATTTTTTAACTTATACAGCAGCCCCAGATGCCACACCTTGTCGAAGATCTGTGTGATGTCCAGAAAAACTGCGTTTATAGACTTAAAAGTTTAAGTAAGGAGGTATTCTAGTCTAGAAATTTGAAAAAATTAAAAAATTTTTTTTTTCATAATCCGATAGTTTAGATATTCAAAAATATCCTTCTAAAAGGATTTTTTAAAATTCAAATTATTTCCGAAGTTATAAGGGTTTTTTTGGAATGGCTGATTAAGAGAATGTAAGTAATACATACTATTTTATCAATTACGCTGCCTTAAACTTAACGTAAAACTTCAAACGCGTTTTTCTCGAAACTGTCTTTTTCAAAACGATACCCACGATTTCTCAGGTTCTACCGAACCGATTTACCTGAAATTTTTAGAGAGTCTTCTTTATAAACTTGTCTATGTCTGAAATTAACCTTATCCCCAAATTTTGATTTTTACTATTTTTAAAAAATTCGAAACAGTCAAAAAAAGTGGTACAAAAATTGTTTTTTTTTTTCAGGCAGTCGCCATTTCGTGAACATTTTTTTTTCATACTTTTCCATAGTTCCAGACATTGCGACATTATTCTAGATTAATAATCTTTTTTTTTTTTTTGGGTCAGATTACTAGGAGGGTTTAAATCGTCGGTATGGTCACGTGCCAATTTTTTGAGACCCCCCACTTCATCAGTTGCTATTTTTTGAAATTTTTAACTTTTTTTATTTTTTTCTGTATTCTTGAAATGTTAATCAATAATTGATAAAAAAATGGATACTAAAAATATTAATTAGCTATTTTTTATGACACTTCAAAAATTATCTGAAACTCATGCCGCTAGACTAGAATACTCCCTTAAATCAAAAATCGCAAAAAATAAGCTTTTGGTGTTACAACTGATATTTAGTTTATTTTTGCCCATCTCGATGTTATTTTCTTAGATATAGGAAGAATAGTTTACTATTATAAAAATCGATAAAATAATAAATATTTAACTATAACCGAATCGTCTTAACTTTTGAATTTTCCTCTATAAATGAACCAATGTACGGTACGAAGTATAAATAGGAAAATCAGTACATAGAAAAATGACTACTTAAAAAAATGCCTCACAATTTTTTCGGTTTCCTATTCTAATTTCGCTAAAAAAATATTTTGTATAAAATTTCTTATTTTGTTTGCAATTAATTTAAAATTCCTAGTTTTTCATGATTTCGAGATATTTAAAATTTCTTGAATATAGTTGAAAATAATTCAAAAACAGTGGTCCCAAACAAATTTCCAAATACTCACGTGCCAAATGTTTTGAACTCTTAAATGTAATGAATGCTTATTGCAATGGTATCCCAGATTTTTTAAGAAAAAACAACAATTTTACAGGCGTAGGAAAGGCCAAAAAAAATTGGAAAGAAAGTGTAAAATTTGATATATACTTTCAAGGAAAACTATTCAAGGGTCTTAATTTTTTTTATTTTACAAGCCTTTAGTAGAAAATATAAGTGCAGGAGCTGGCCAGATAAGCGACACATTTTTCCCTTTTTCTTTATCACGAAGAATCCAGGAACCCAAAGTAAGTTGAAAATATGTTTAGGATTCTTTTTGATCATTTAAAACAGAGTACCAACTTTTTTTTGGATTCAAATACAAATCATTGTTCTTCTTTCCCTCCCCATTCTGGCACAAAAGCCTGTCAACCCCTTTGAGCACATTTCCAATTATAAGTTATATTTTTAAATCATTTCTATTAGTTTCGCGTTCTTGATGGCGACAAATTTTACGGTGATAATTTAAAATTTTCCTGTTATACAATCAAGCTAAAATTTTACCCATAGACTTGTATAATTTTAAATTTTCATCTGCTAAAAATTCAGCTCAATCAAAGTTTGAATAACTAACTTTTATGATATTCTCATATTTAGTAGCAAAACGTTTCAAATAGTATGTTTAGTCTTATAAATTAAATTAATTTAATGAAAATGATATTAATTGAGAATATAAAGGGTTTAGAATGAAAAATTTATTATTATGGGCTACTTTTTTATTTTAAAATTTTGCTCTACAAGAAGTAGAGCCAAATCTATACCAAACATAAAAAGCCAATGAATCTGATTTCGTTAAAACATCATAATTAAATGCAATAAATTCGAATGCACTTATTAAATTTGCCAGTAAATTTTCGAAGAAATCAGTTTTCAATTTTTCATACAAAATTTTAGTGGGAATCGTGGGCGTTAGTATCAGCCAGAGAAATAATATAGCTTTTCCCATTTTCCTTTTCAGGATGAACCGTGAAATCCGAAAGTAAATATAAAATTAATTTATGGATATTGTTTGGGAATTTGTAACAAAATTTCCATTTTTTTGGCTTCAAATAAAAATCATTGTTCATCCTTGCCTGCCCCATTCTTGTACAAAAGCCTGGCTCCGCTTATCATAGTTGTTCAAAATTTATTTAGATTAGAAAATTTTTTTTGCCTTTCTTTCCAAAGCGTAAAAAATCAATGAATTTGGTTTCGTTGAAAATACATAATAAAATACATTTGTTTCGAATTCACTTATGAAATTTATATATTTATGTGAAAATTAAAGAAAATTAAAAAAAAAACTATAACCTTGACTGTGAATTTTCGAGGAATTCAAATTCATTGCAACTTCAATATTTCGTATAAGATTTTAATCGAAAATATGGATGTAGGTTTATGGGCAAGAGAGACATTGCATCGTTTCCCGTCTTTCTTTTCAGGATAAATCGTGGAATCTAAAATTAAATTGAAAATAAGTTTAATTTTCCTTTAGAAAATTTGAAGCCAAAGATAAGTGCTAATTTTTTTGGAATCAAAAGCAAATCGTTATTCTTCCATGCCTGCCCCTTACTGATACTCAGCCTTCCATGCACAAAAGTCTTGCTATGCCTATGGATGAAATAATTATATTTTTATTATATTAGGATTTAACTAAGGAAAATAAATTTCATCTCTATTTTGAGAAGATTAAATGAATTTGATTTCGTCAAAAGTTTATCACTAAATACCATTGGTTTCGAATGCATTTGTATCCGATTTGTGCGTTTGTTCAAAGAATGGCAGAAGTTCTTCTACTTTAATGATTAATTTTTTTGTAGATGAAAAATTTTTGGTTGAATTTTCAATGAAAATGTTTTTTTTTTAGTTCTTGTGAGATAAAAATATTAATTGTTTGAAATTTTCGGTTTTTCCCTATATACCATGGATGGGCAACTAGTCCAATTTATTATGCATTTAATATGCAATGCAATTTATTTGCATTTTCTGAGCACATTTACCATAGTAGTGTATATTTTTTTTATACCATCAGAAAGTAGAGATTTCAACAAACAAAAAACACACCAACTTTTTTAAAAAAGCAGATATTTTGACGTGAGAATTTTCGATTGAAAATTAGGGTGCTTAATGGATATTAAGTCAAAATAAGGTGAAAAAATGAATATTTTAAATCAAAAAAATTACTGTATGTTTGGGACATACAAAGGTAAGTTTTCACCAAATTTCGTGAAAAAATTTTTTTTTTTGCAAAAATAAAAAACCAAAAACTCGGTTATTTCAATTTTTCACATAAATTTTGAGGTTATGTGAAAAAAGTGTCGATACAAAAGTTGTAGATCTTTTAATTACCTACAACTTTGCTATTTAACTTTTTTTCATAGGACTTGCAGTTTTACCGGAAATCGAGATTAACCGTTTTTTACCCTTAAAAACTCACCCCCTCCCCCTACCCGACCTCAGATTGCCCGTAATTTATTTTTTCTTTCATTTTTGTTATATTCTCTACCTTTTCCAATGGGTTTCATTCTACTATAATTTTTTTTCACTTTTGACCATTTTTAAAATTATCGACCCTGGCTTAATATATTGTATACACGGCTTAAATTTAGATGAAGTTTTTTAATTTTATTTTTTTTAAGTCTGAAAATATGTGTTGAACACTTGGGTACTAAGTTTAAAATCACTCTGTATATTGAATAAAGATCCTTAAAAAAAGCACAGTTTATTTTATACATATATAAGAAAAATTTAAGCTTTAACAGCAAATTTTTGGAATTTTTAATCGACCAATTCGGACTATTATAATCAGTTTTTGGAAATATTCTCCTCCCCAAAAAAATCAATTCTTTGCATTGTTTTATCGATATTTATCCACGTGTTTTTCATAAATACAATCTTCAATAATCTTTGAGAATTGTGCAATAACTGCAACAGTAAATAATTTTAAGAAATCAATCGATGTTTCGCTACTTTTTAAAGTTGATTTTCCATAAAATTTCTTAAGTTCTCGGGACAAAAATGGTTAATATACCAAACAGTTTGGAAAACGCTGGTTTTTACTATATAGAGTCGATACGTTATATGGTCGAGAGCTTAACAAAAGCGAGTAATGCTTGGTTTTCTTTCGTGATTTATGATTATGACATTTTCATTAAATTATGTCATAATAGTTTGAATGCATCCAACGTTTAAGCCAAACCAAACATTTTATTTCCCTCAATTTTGTTCGCATTTTTCACAAATTGAAAATGTCATCAGACTCTTTTCTGCTTTATAAACGAAAGAACGTGCCCAGTGCAACGGCAAATCGATGCAACTAATTGAAAAGCTGCTCTTCTACGTATTTTTTCCCATTGAAACTCAATTGAACTGTTTTTTTTTGCAAGGAAATTAAAAGATTTAAGCTAAAAAAGATCCAAAATTTCGGGGATCTTTGGCGCCGATTTGGAAAACTTATTTGTAAACTATTTTTTTTTCAATGAAAAAAAGCTCTTTGGTTTTGAATTTCCATTTTTTAGCGAAGAAAAGTTTAAATTTCAAAATTCAACCCTTTTCATTAACATTTAACATTAACGTCTCACCCCCATTTCCTGAAAACTTTCCTTTTCTTTAATAAACTGTCAAAACCATCCACCAATTTGATTATCGGTGTAAAACTCAAGAAACTACTAAATCTTAGTTCCTGACAAGGGTTTACCATGTTATCGTAAATTTCAACCACAAAAATTAAACTTTCCAAATTAAAAAACCATACAATTTACAAAAACGCATCCCTCGAGAATTAAATTCAAACTTACAGCCGAGCTTGTCGCTAATTTCACGTTGAAAGCTCAACAAACACAACTGTTAATTAGGCTAAATTGAATTGGAAGCCTCTAAAAGAAAAGTTTCACCCCTCATCCCCATGGCACGAAAAATCACGGCTTAATTATTTGATCATATTTGCGTCATGATCTCACAATAAAAACAACCCCTTACATCCTCTCAATAAACAAGCAAACATATGATCGCTATCGTTTAGAAAATCGAAACGACTATGAAGAGTAATTCGAGCGTAATAAAATAATTACGTTTATATAAATATTAGGAGCATGTACAAAGGGTGAGTTTTATATAGGTGGAGCTTTCAGTGTTAAGGGTTGGATTTGTCCAAGGGCGGGCTTAAAAAAATTACAGAAATTTTTTTTTATGATATTTTCCTTTTTGGTTTGCAAGAAAATTAACGAAAAAAATGCTTTTAAATTTGCAAGGGTTGAAAATTAAAGGAGGTTTTGGGCCAAATACTTTTCTTTTGTATGTGGTAGAGCTTAAGAATTTAAGGGATGGTTTTGGAGGGTCGGTCGAGTTATTGTTTGGATGCAATTTTTGGGATGTTGAAGAAGTGGATGGGTTTGGGTGGGGGTTGAAATGGATGGTATTTGAGTAAGTGAATATTGGCGAAGGGTTTCAGTAATTGGGGTAGTTTAGTCGTGGAAGTTTCGCAACAATGTCACGTTCGTTTTTGGTCGACTCTTTGATTAGTAATTCGCCGAAGGAGTACAGGGCGCGATGTCATGTAGCTCAAACTCCGGTGATGCCAACTTTGTTGCCCTATCCTCCGGAATATATCAGTAGTTACTTATTTTCGTTACAACAACAAGCCAGCCAAGGAATTTTTAATCCACTCTTTGGAAACGTTTGTCGTAATCCTAGTGTTGTTAAGCCGGAACCACATCGACATGCCGGTCCGATTATGACGCAATTTTCGAAGATGTCCCCATTGAGTCCGGAACGAAATTCGCCGCCATCAACTCCACCGAATCCTTCACCGGTGAATTGCCATCCTGCCACGGATTCTTCGCGAGGTTCTACGCCAACGCACGAGGATTCCGCGGCTTCCAAGTCGGGAAAACCACTTCCACAAATCGATCATTCCAGCAAGCGAATTCGCACGGCTTTTACGTCCACCCAGCTTTTGGAACTTGAACGTGAATTCGCCGCCAATATGTACTTAAGTCGGTTACGTCGCATTGAAATCGCCACGTGTTTACGTCTCTCCGAAAAACAAGTGAAAATTTGGTTTCAAAATCGCCGGGTCAAGTACAAAAAAGAAGATATTCCCAATGTTTCAAATTCTTCGCAGCCAACATTGTCGCCGCCGGGGAAGTGCCATTGTTTACGCGCGTGCACCTCATCCACGGCAATGGCACGGAAAATCCGAGCTTCGCGGTCTTCGACCGCCAGCGACGACAGCGAACACATCGACATTATGCACACCGACGAGGAAAATTTTTCACGACAAACATCAGTATCGCCGTCGGCGTTTTCCAACGTTTGCATCGACTTAAATTCCAATCAACGTTAAAGAAAAATCAATTGACAACATTGGACATGAAAGTTGACATTGTGATTATGTTATATGATAAGTTTATCTTCAAAGTACAAGAACGAGATTTATTTTTTATACCAAAGTTTACATGTATTATATAGAATTAAATTGTATATATGAATCGATATTTAAGTTTAATAAAAGTCAAATACTTAATTGGAAAACGTAATTTTTCATCACAAATTCACCCCTTTGAAAATTTAAAAGCTATATGAAAGTTGAGTGAATTTTTTCGAGAAAACTCCTGTAAAGCTTTAGGAAAACTTTAGAGAATTCATCGATATTTTTTGGATCTTTAAAAGCATATTTTGCTATAAAGTATTGAAAAAATATTTGGTTTCCTTAAATTGAAATTTAATTCGAGAAAAAACTATGTCTTAACCATGTAAGACTATCGATTATTTCAAATAGTTTATAATAAAATCAACCAAAAATCGTCATTTATTGGCCAAATTTTTCCCCATCTTTAGTTATTGATCAAATTGTTGCAGTTTCAATTTACTGCAAATAATAAAAGATATATATTCGTTTTGAAAATCCAGCAAATTAAGAGGAAAATCTTTTCAAATCTATGTTCATTTTATTTAATAAAAAAAATAACAGTTTTTCACCTAATTTTTCGCTGAAATTATTGCAGCACACTAAAGATGCACCCAATTGATGTTCAATTGTTTTTCCATAACCCCGAGGAAAACAAGTGGTAGTTTAATGATACCAAAAACTACAAAGCTACAAAAAACTTAGGAACGGTGAACAGATTTCAATGCGCGAATGATTTAATTTGTAATTTGAATTTAAAGTTTCTGTATTTTTTTGTTTTGAATTATTGAAAGCTTATTTGTGGCTTTAAATTATTACATTTTTCCAACAGTAGAATATTGAACAAATAAAATACTTGATTCAACAATAAACATCGAAATTTTACACGTATAAAGCTTAAGAAATTTAATTAAAAATTTTTTAATTTTTTCCCAAAATTTTTGTTTATCTTTAAAATGTGTGAAAAATGCACCAAATTGGGTAATTGATTTTCATTTGTTTTTCTCTTATCGCTAGAAAATCAGTTGATAATTCATAAGTGACCAAATAAAGTTACCAGAAACTTATCACCAAAGAAAATATTTCAATGTGTGAATTTCTTTATGCAGTTTTTATGAAATTTTAACTTACTACATTACATTGAAATTTTTCAACAAAAGAATGACCATCAGAAGAGTTGCAAGAGGAGGCTATTTGGCTGATATTATTTGTGTTATATAAAATATCATAACTATTATTTCAATTACCAATGAAAATTTTAAGGAATTGAATGAATATTATTTGTTTAATTTATTCTTAAAAAAACTATGCAATTTTAATCCTACTTTTGAACCAATGCATTGTCTTGAAATCCTTTGAATCCAGAAAATTAAAGTGAACCGTTAATTTGTTCATCCTCTTGCACTTTTAACACTAACTTTCCTTCGCTAGATAGGTAAGAATTTTTTAATGATTTTTGGGAAATTTATGCGTAGAAATACACCAAATTGGTGGACAGATTTTCAATTGTTTTTTTCCTAATCGGAAAAAAATCTATTGATAATCCCAAAAGGACCATATAAAGTTGTCAAAAAATTATGGAGAATTAAAGGATTTTAATGCACGATTGCTTTAATTTGCAATGTTAATTTTCGAATTTCTGTAAATTTACACTTTTTTTTCAAGGAGATGGGGGAATAAATTTAATTTTGGGTATGAACTATCCAAAATTTACAGTAAAAGTAAATATTAAAGCATTAAAATTTAGAGAAATAAAAATCAATAATTGCATGCATCACAGCTTTACGTTTAAAAAGTTTGAAACAATGAAAATACTTTAAATTTCAATGGAAAATTTTGCTTATTTTCAAATGTGGTTATGCAGATTTCACAATGATGAAAGTGGAAAATATTTTCGCTAGTAGTACTGCATAAACAGATGCACCAAATGATACACCGATTTCTTGCAATTTTTTTTAAGATCGAGAAAAAATTCGGTTGGCAGTACAATAATGACTAAAACGAAAAACAATAAACTTTGCCTAAAAACCTATGAAAAAATTTCGAATTAAACGCGAACTAAATAAAAATGTGTTCTTTCGAGAAGTAAAGAAGAGAAATTGTTAATATCGTTATTGCATTTTCTTATAAAGAAGCATCAATTTCAAATAACGATTTTCACAGAAGAAAAAGTATGCACTTTCTAAAATGCATAGCAGCATTTACGGTTTGCAACGGAGATTTCCAGCAGAGATCTACAAAAACTTGGTTACAATAAATTATTTTTGAGATATAAGAAATCGTCAAAATATATAAGCTACCTAAAATCTACATAGTTACATAATTCTCCACATCCAAGTCCCTTTTTTCCCTATTCTTATTCCACATCTGTCCCAGAATCCAGATATCCCTCCTTTGAACACAAAACTGAAAATTATCCTTTCGCCTCATTCAATTTAGTCCCAGCTCCACTTTGATTAACCGAATTTGTGATAAACAAAAAATAATTGAGTCATTTATTTTGAAAATAGTCTAAGTCAATTTCTAGGAAAGTGGCCACGGTTAAAGCTACAATTGAGTTCTCATACTTGAAAGAACCATCGATTTGCCATAGACTTACATCACTT